>JACEGR010006029.1:0-54748 GCA_014170235.1 Listronotus bonariensis | reverse complement strand
ATACGTACATTTATATGATTTTCAAGATAATTTTCACCACATTGCATACACTTTTTCATTCTAACCAACCAGTCACTAAAAATGGCTTTCCACTTTTCATTTAAAATTTCAGCGCACTTATTTGTATCCTGAGCCTGCAGTAGCGCGTCTTCAGTTTGAAACTTTTGTCTTTTCAGTTGGCTCTTGACAAAAGGAAACAACCAAAGTCACACGGCGCCAAGTTGGGGCTATAAGACGGATGTTCCAAAAGTCTCAAGCCTGCATCTGTCAAAAATTGACTGGTAAGGTTCAGCTCGATGAGGTGGGGCATTGTCATGATAAAGGTACCAGCTAGCGAGTTGCGAGTTTGGGCGAATCACTCTTAACTTTTCTATAAGTTTTGAAAGGAATACTGTAGTGTACCAAGGCATTTACGGTCTTCTATTCTCCGGAGCACAACACGTTCAATTATTCCTTTTGAACCAAAGAAAACAACTATCATTATTTTTTACAGATCTTGATTTGCGAACTTCGGTAGGAGTTTCTTCACCTTCGAGAACCCATATCTTATTCTGTTGTTTAGTTGAGACGATGTAATAATGAAGATAAGTTTCATCTCCGTGACGATCGACACTATGTCTTTAGATTTACCTTCCTGGAATTTGGACATCTTTTTTTTACACCCATTCACTCTTTGTGTCTGCTGCTCGGGAGTTAACTTGTGTGGAACCCAAAGAGTACAAATTTTTCTAAACACAAGTGCTCATGTATGATCGTGTGTAATGTTGCTAAACTAATGTTCAATGTCTCTTCTAACTGTCGATAGGTAATTCGTCGGTTTGTTTCTATGGCTTTTGGACGGCAGATATGTTTTCTGAGAGGTAACTACTTCACACGGTCGACCTGAGCGTGAGGGTCTTCAAGCGAAAACGAGACCCGCTGAAATTGTTTGTACCCATCTGTATATGGTCGCACGAGATGGACGTGAGTCATCACCAAGTCATAGGCTTCATTTCTTCTAAACACTGTTCTTGGGATAACCCACGTGAAAAGTTGTATTTCAAAATTGCACGGCACTCGATAGTCGTCCACGACGCCATTGCGCTAAAATCGCTGGACACGAACTGGCGCAAAACTGATAGTTTACTAATAACTATGTAGTACTACGACATGTCATGACATATACAACAAAAAACATCAATGGTACGTTCATCCGACATCAGCAGCTTTGTAAGCACAAAGCGATTCAGCGGAAAAACAACCCAGCAGTTGGCAAGTCTGTGGAACGCTTCGCTTATTAGTTCGACATTTCAGTTAAAAATATATGGCCAAAATTTGACAGATGACTAACAGTACTTCCCAAAGGTCGACATTTGCGCAAGCCCAAATAAATGCTGAGTTTGGTTAGGCATAAATAAAGACCGCTTTGTAAAATGGACATTTGCTGAGTTCAAGCAGCTTGTCATCCAGTCGGGCGAACGCGACCGCTTACCAAGCAACTCAGCCGCTGAAGTCGGCTGAACGTACCCAATGTTACTTTTCTGCACCGTTTAGTTACAAAGGATCTCAAAACTTACTGAACACCCTACGTACAATTATGCGTTAATTTATTAATTAAATAATGGCACAAGCAAATTCTGGTGCTCTCTTACCAGAAAAAAGATATAACTGCTTTAATGCGCCAGAAACCGGTTTTATTTAGCCGATTTAGCGACCAAATATACCAAATAGCGGCCAAGGCGGACACGCTACTCGAACGCTGTCTCTTACACCGAGTTCCGTAGAGAGCTTCTACGGCCTTCCAGCACTAAATAAAACCGGTGTATAGCGCATTACAGCGTTTTTTTACAGTGCATCAATGTTTTCTTTTGCCATCCATTTAGTAAATAGATTGGCGAATATTTTTATATAAACCAAATTCTTTTATAACACTGAGATAGGTAAATTTCCGTTTTTTAACTATAAAAACTAATAATGCCACTAATTTTTTAAAAACCACAATTATTTTTCAAAACCTTATTCTAAATCTTAAATAAATTTCATACCTTGATTTTTTTTTCTGACACAAATAGCTTTATAACATATACCTTAAAGTAACTTGTAATAAAAAAACACAAACAAAATGTTTATAATGTGTATATCGTTATTTCTTATGTTAATACAAAAACAATTAAATTTATTATGAAAAAAGAGCATTGAGTTTAATATAAGCATTTGGCTTTAAACTAAAAGAAATTAAATAAAAATATTTTAAAATAAAAGCAAAATTCAGTAAAAAATTTTAAAAACAGGGTGATTCACAAATCGATCACAAAACTTAAGGCGAGGATTCTACAATATAAAATAATGATACAGCTTCATACAGTGCATTTCTGTAATGTCTTCCTCCCTTTATTTTTTAAACTCCCTCCCTCCCTCCTTTAATTTTTTAAACAAACTAATTTAAATAAGTTAAACCTTGGAATATGAAACTAATGATTAAAAACCTTCACCTAATACAAAATGGCGGTACTGTAAAAATTACCTAAATACCTGATTTAGATGGCCATATTTCTGAAACTAATAAAGTAAGATGTACTTAATGCGGCATTTTTTAAAACTCTTTAAAAGATCTTTTAAATTTTATGCATAAAAAGCAATATTCTTTTGTTAAGAGTTAAAAATCAAAATGTCAATAAGCTAAGTATTAAGTCCATTTGTTAAAAACCTGCAAAAACGGATCATCCACTATTAATTGTCTTATTTTGTTATATTTTATTCAGTGCTTTCATCGTAGTGAACACAAACGACATTCAGCCTGTTTAAGAGCCGAGTATCGACTTTGAACTAGCAAATTGTCTATTTAATTATTTAAAAGGTAACAACCCTTACATGGTAAATTATAGACAGGATCAGGGTAGTTTTAGGGAAACGTAATGGGAGTTTATATTTTTAACGTTTTCTTTTTGTTGCAGAGCTTTTTTTATCTTTTATTATTTAGATAGTTTGGTCGATACATTGTTCACTAAAACTATCTTCTACAAAACACAGGATGGTTTTTTTTAAACATTGCAACAAGATTTGAGGACTTTAATTTAAGCAAAAAGTTCCTATGAACCTATTTCCAAAAACCTTCTACATAAGAAACTGCAGCGTGATAAAGTTAAAAAAAAAATTATTATACAAGGGAAAAGAGTTCTAGACTTTAGCACGAGGTTGTGTTGTCTCCCGATGCGAAGCGAAGGGAGACAATAAATCGAGAGCTAAAATCTAAAATTGTGTTAAACTGGTCGGCCGTTGTATTTAAAATGACAATTGGACCTTGCGTTACGATGGTAACCTTTAAAGAAATATTTAAATATCTATTAATGTAGTTTTGTGATTTGACAGATTTAAATTAAAAAATCGGAACTAAAACTAATTGTTTAGTAGTTATTTTAAATACATATTATAAAGTTAAAAAATGTCGTTTGACCGGATAAAACTGTTTTATAATAAAGATAGTATTTAAACAAAGATATTTTCATGGGGTTGCCTAAAAAAATTAGGTCAAGGCTATGAACAAATTAAAAAAGGTTTTAAAATTTTTGAGTGACCCTGTATAATGTTGATTTTCATATTTTTTCTTGTACAAGACAGTACTAATATATTAGTATATTTTGTTTCTTCGATTGTATAAATAAAGCTGAAGTAAATTTTTAAATTTTAAACTTTAAAACAATTTTTGGTAAATTCTGTATTATTTAAAAAAAAATATGTATTTTAATAACTAGCATAGTGTTCGTGTTTTAAAAATATATGGGGTTGCCATTATACAAGGTGTGTCAAAAAATTTTGAGGTTATTTTTTTAAATCAAATATGACCTTGACCTAATTTGTTTTAGGCAACCCCATGGCAATATCTTTGTTTAAATACTATTTTTAATATAAAACATTTTTTATCCGGTAAACAGATGAAACAGAGAAATTTAATAATCTCATGAAAAATACAATGACGTATATTTTGAATATAAACATAGGGCCACTTTACGTCAGTGGGTCAAATGTACCATATGGAATCTTCTATCTATTCTTCTTGGGACCATGAGACCGGTGGACTATCAAAACTAACTTTGCATTTTTTAAAAACCAACTGGCACTGTCACTATATTTCTATAAAATTCTGATTTTTTATAAAAGATATCAACATTATTTTCCATCCAATTCGCGTTTTAATGTTGGAATGCAAACAAGGTACTCCTCACAATCTCAGTGTTATAAAACATAACACTGCATTATTTGAAAAAAGTTCTTTGTTTGTGACAGTTAAGGCATTCAACAGGCTACCAGAGAAAATAAAATCTATAAACAACTTTAACCAATTTAAGTACGTTATTAAGGCTGTTTTAATAAAAAATCCTTTGTACTGCCATTCGGATTATTTCAAACTAGAATTTTAATTAACCTTTTATTTTCTTTGTTTCTCTGGTGTCTTGATATTTTCTGTTTGTTTTCCATAAAGTGTATTTACTGTTTGTGTTTTATAAAGTTTATTAACTTGTACTCTGTATGTTCTTTTTAGTTTATGTAGTTATGAATAAATCTTAAATTATTTATTGTTAGGTTAAGTTTAAAATGACGCATGCTTTGTTTCTTTCAAGGAACCTATGTATTAAAGGATTGAAATAAATAATAATTAAATAAATACACTTAACTTATTTGACTAACTTAATTTTGTACGGGCATACTCCCTACTAGGGGTAGCCCGTACGGGGCGTAAATAAAACTTTAACTTTATACTTGACTTCACTTTTACTACCTACTTCTTATCTAATATTTTTCTAATTTTTTTCCTTTTCATTATTAGTACAGTTTCGGTATATATACAAAGTTGAACTCAGTATTTTGGTGACTTAGCACGTTGTTGACCCTGAATAAAATAATATGACCTAGATTCTGTTATTGTTTGGTGACAAAAAACCTTGCACTATTTTCTTGATTATTTGTTTTAGTTTTTGCATGTGATTTCTTTAATGCCAAAATAATTAAATAAATATTAAAATTATTAAAGCTTACATACCCCCTATACTGGGTGTTCACAGTAATTTATTGCAAAAATGTAGCTACAGTTCAACATAATTATTTCTTTTGCAAAACTTCCAACTGCTGTAACTTGAAGGTGATGCATTTTAGGACACATGCTTGTAGATAAAAAAATCCCATTTTGTCTTAAGAAATGCTATTCTTGAAATATTTTAACCAAATTTTAAAACACCCTGTATTAAATAACATTTATTATTTTTGCCGCTACGCTATTTTTATTTTTTATTTTGCAAGTAAATTAAAAGGGTCTTTACAAATACAACAAATAAAAACACCACTAAATACCCGAACGTTAATCCCAATACCAATAAATTTATTAGCTGATAATTATCAAGCTCACAAATAACTCCTGCAAAACACTGCGATTCGAACCGGCAGGTCTTGAGCCGTTTAAAGCCGGCAATATTGCTGCTGCCGTTGCTTTTTGCTGGCGTTCCCCAATAATTTTCAACCAGTGCTGCCGCCATAATCCTCTTAAATAATGTTCTGTTTTTACCCATAAAGATAATCCGGACGAGTCGAGCATCTTTGGTGGAGGCTTTGGTGCAAGTGAAACGCTGATATCAGTGGTGGAAGTCAGGAAGCAATGGAAAAGTTAGTTAAATTTATTTAAATCGTACAAATATAAAATTAAACGTTGGTAATTGATTTCCTCCAAACCAGTCCAAATGATAGCAGCTATAAACATATTCCCAACCATTTTCGGTTGCTAACATATTAGTTAGAATTTTCTTGTTAGGGTTTCTCCAAATATTAGAAATGTAAGCAGCACGTCGCAAGTATTTTTAGGCTCGGCTTTGCAGGGCGGTTCACTCATCAACACTTTTAGCTTTTAATTTACATAAATCTTCTTCATCTATTGTATGTATAGGTTTTTGTAATGCCGTCATTTGATTCACACGTTAACGGTAAATTATAGATATATTTGTTAGCACGGAAGCGACTGCTGACTACCTCCATTCCGTTAATTTTTGATCTGACCATTTTTTTGGCCATTACTAAATTCTTGTCGTTTTTTGCCGCCAGCTCTTGGACTATTACGGCCATTCGTCATTTTTTTCTATCATAGCTGCGGCCTCACTCGACCAAGTTTCGCAAATAAAAAGTGATTGGCATTAATATGTTCCCGTTAAACAACCAGCAGAAATACGTATGTAATTAATATTTTTAATAAATTATGGTGTTTAAAATCGTATATCATTTAAATTTGTGAGCATAAAAAAAATGCTAAAAATAAAATATGTTCAATCAGACAGGTTAAAAAATTTAAAATGTATGTCAGACAACCAATCTCTTGGAAAAGAAGTCACTTGAATAACTAAGGTAAGTTATTAATAAATAATGGGGTTTTGGATAGAATTTAATCCTAAAATTTACTGTGAGCATAAAAAAAAAATATAAAAATTAACTATACTCTATAGTTAAAAGTTTAAAAAATGTCCGTCGGAAAACCAGTCTCTTTGAAAATCAGTCACCTGGATAATTGTTGTCCGTAGGACAATTTGATTGTCTTTGGGATATGCTGATATTTATGACCTAATGATTGATCAAGTTAGTTAGCTCTGTTGGTAGTGACTCTGCTTTTTGATCCTGGTTGTTTTGGGTTCGAATTTTTGAATATGAGACGAACCTAAAGTGGATTTTTCTGGTTTTATTGTTAAAACTGTTTAAAGTGATCTGCTCATTGCAATAAAGTAATCACCTTATTCTCTGAAATAAATACATATTTTACAAAAAAGTTCATAAAATATAAAAATTTTAAAACTGGGACAAAATAAAGTTGATTGACCAATCAAACATATTTCTGGGCACAAAGAGTTATAAGGTTTCATATTTCGAATTTTAATGTCAAGAGTTTCAATGTTATTGTTTTTATAATAATCTTAATTCAACATGCCCCTTTTTAAACGAACGCTTTTACTTATTATTAATTTTTATTTTCCCTCGCTACACCACTGACAGGTTAAAGTTTGTTTCTTTGAAACACGTTGCCAGCACGGGCCGATCTGGTTCGAAAACACGGATCTTGGAATTAAGGCACTTTTCACCTTGGTACGGATTCGGCTTACACTGTTTTGTTAGATAGGAAAATCCTCGTGTAAGATGGCAAACTCCCCGTTTTCTGTCCCGTGTTTATTTGGAAAAGAGGATTTATTTTAAAGCGGAAACATGAAAACGACGTCGATAGCTTGCGTTAGGTATTGAGGTGACAGGTAATTGATATAATACTACGGCATTTATACGAATATTCTTAAATTTATCAATAAAATCCTATCGTCTCCGCTATCCACAGATATAAGCTTTTCAAGAGCACCAATAGATAAAAAAAGCGAATTTAGATAAAAATCTAATCCATAAAAAAAATGGTAATTTTCTAGAAACCTGCGGGGTTTTTGGGGCGCTGATCACGAATCTGAAAGACTTTTGGCGGAAACGTTTCGTTCTTGAGATATTCATCATCAAAGTTCAAATTTGACTAAGCTTATTTTCACTATATTCCCCTTCTTTTGCGAAAATTCTATTGAAGTTTATTGAAGAGCATGCAAATCTACTGTCCATGGTAAAACTTTAGATTTTGTTAATCTGTTTGCTAGTTAGATGCAACACATATTTTAAAATTTATTATCGCTCATATTTATGAACAACAATAAAATACCATGCCATACCATTAGCGTGACACAACGTTGTCATTTTAAAATTTAGTGCTTTATTATTATCAAGAAATCACGCTAACTGGTATTTTTATTGTTGTTCATAAATATGAGGCGATAATAATGTAACAATTTTTAAAACAGTATATAGCATCTAACTAGCAACGGGTTAACCGAAAAATCTAAAGTTTCTACCATGTACGTAGATTTGCATGCTCTTCAATAAACTTCAATAGAATTTTTCTCTAAAATAATTAGGGGGAGCCAATAATTGACCCTATTAAAAATTACATGGATTTACGTCCCGCCTGGCGATGCATCACCCGGTATAGTAAAACTTCAAAGAACGATTTTTTGTCAGGCGTAACCTTCCAACAATTTGACTGTTAAGTGTCATATTTACATAATTAGGCAACATACATTAAAATTGATGAAGTAGAAATAAATATTATGTTATAGGGGTGTGTAAATAACTCGAACCCACGAATAATTCGTTCCGAATCGAATATTAATATTCGATTATATATCTTATATCGAATAATTAAAAAAAAATAATTAAAAAATTTGAATAATTCAAAAATTTCAAATAATTCGAGAAATTTTGAATATTTATTATTATTAAATTAACGGCTTAAATAAAATGTATGCTAAATAATTAATTTTATATTTGAATATGCATAAAAAAGTTTAAATTCAACAAGCCTGAAAAATCCGAATTACTTAAAACTTTTAAACTATTCAAAATTTTTCGATTTATTCGATTTCTGGTTTGCATTAACAGCATTTTTAGACATCGCGGTTTTGCAAGCATAGAGGTTATTTCTTAAATAATTACTATCTAAAATGTCTCTCCGTGCGACTTCTGGCTTCCGAAACCAAAGCTTTGTTTACTAAGCCACAGGAGAGATATTAGCAAGTATTTGGATTGATTTTTCAAGAATTAAAAACATAGGCAAACATATACAGGTATGGAAACGACATGGCCGACCATAGAAGATTATACAGTTTGTTAAGGCAGTGGCAATATTTGTGGTGGGGAGTGCTCGAGCCGGGTCGCCGTCCGACGAAAGGTGGAAGCGGTGCGCCGTCAGCCCCTGATCTTGTTTGGAGCGAATCGGCGCGCTCGTAGCATAGGTGAATTGTAAAAGAGTACATAGCAGAGTAGTATAAGGATTAAATTTCTCTATGGTCGACCGTTCTGTTTCCATACCGATATATCTTTAAAACAGCTTAGGTCCTTCGCCGTTTTCTTGTGAACGTAATTTAAAATTAATAAAATACAACAAATTACTATGTATCTTTTTGTACTGTTTTTTGCATTTTAATTGTCTTTTTTACGTTACTGACTGCTTAAAGTCGACGAGACACGCAGTTATTTTAATAAAGAAACACGTTCTGGTTAGACACGCAGTTCATTCTGCAATAAAGAAACACATTCTGTTGAGATGATATTCCAGTTCTGCAATAATCGAATTGAAGAGTGTGTATATATTTGTTCGTGGTCCTAAATCGGCGTACACACGGTCAGACATACCTTTAAGGCTACAAGTAAGACTATTACTGTCATTTGAGTAGACATGTTCAGTTAGGACAACAATCGCAATCATAAACAATATTCGTTTGTCATTAAAATTAAGTATTAAAGATTTATGTTTAATAAGCACCACAATTGCATGTGTGAGTAATAAGAAAAATGACAAGAAAAGTGCTGTAAGAAAAGAATGAGGGTAAAAACCAGGCGCGGCTCGTCCATAAGGTCATTCGGTCAATGACCCAACTAATTTGTAATAAAATCAAAAAATAATACAAGCAATTATTCCTAACAAACAAAAAGTTTAAATCTATTCCTATGCAAAAACTCCCTAATAATCAATTCAAACAACAAAAACTACACACGGTCAGTGTATTCTATGACCGGACACAATAATAGGGTCAACACCTAGCGACAACTAAACAAAACCATTTCTTTGGCCTCCGGCCCGGCAGCGTTTCATTAGTTATGGGCAGGCCACCCAAAATACTTAGTCGTTTTTAATTTTCTTAGGTTATGTCATGTGCTGTTTATTTATTTATTTATTTATTACTTTATGGTATGTATTTGTTGGCCGTTGGTGTTTAATTGTATCTTTGCGTCGTTTTATCGCATATTTCCCGTGCTTTTTTTATTAACAATGGGTACAACAATGCAAGTTATTCTTAAAAAAGCGATTAGATATGAAATAAATGAGACGTCCGAAACCTGCCCTGAAACTAAAACAAACCACCAACTAACAAGAATTTAGATTGGATTTGCGGGTGCAATATAAAAATGCTTTTTTGTTTTCAATGTTTTTTATATAGTACAGATACCAATAACGCTTTATGGACTAGAACTGGCGTTAATACCTAAAACATTAAAAAAAAATGACAGACAGACATGGCAGCTGTGTTACCCATATGAATAGTTCTCCAAACAGAAGAATAGAAGGATCAATTTGATATATAAACACATGTGTAAGATGTAAGTAAGCCCTACCTGTATATAAAAAATAAAGTCATACCATTAAAACTGTTTGCATTTGTATAATAAAAAAAAATGTTTATTTATTATTTTATAGTTTTTGAAATGGTTATTTGTTACACATGTGTACACTTTTGTCCGGCAATAGTAAAAACATCATATTATTAAAGTCACTTGGGGCAAATGTACCATATGGAACTATCTTCTTGGGACAATGAGACTGGTGGGCCATCAAAACTAACTTCGCATTTTTTAGGACCAACTTAACTTATTGAACTAACTTAATTTGGTACGGGCATACCCCCACTGGGGTAGCCCGTACGGGGCTGAACTAAAACTTTAACTTTATGTTTGACTTCACTAACCACTTCTTATCTGATAAAATCCCTTTAATTTCTTTCTCTCTTCTTTAAATATCAAATTTTCCAGTGTTTGTTTTGCATTTCTACGCTACCCAGTTTTATATTTTATTATTATAAGAGTAACCTAGAAAATTGTTTAATTTATACTTTTAAGACCTTGATACCTCACGTATATTTTTATGTAGCAAATTTCCAAATGTTAAGTAACCCAATTAAAATTTAAATTTCCCAAAAATGTATATTTTAAAATTCCACAATGTATACTTTTTATACTAGGTGTTCACAATACAAATGTCTAAAACCCGTATAAGAAACTATTACAAATTGAAGTGTACAGACGTTAGACTTCCCAAGTCTATAAAAAAAACAGGATTTTTCAGGTCTCTTCGCATCGTGCCAAGTCGGCGGGACGTGCCTTCAGTTCACTACACCACGATCACACTTACCTGCGGGCTCCCTTGCCTTTAGGTAAGTTTGAAAGCATGCCTCACCGTGTCTTTTCCCATTAACTTATCCCAGACAGGCGATAACAAATCATGACGGACAAAACTGTGACTTAGCACCTAATAAAACAGTTATAAATAGTTTTCCAAACAGATGCTTGAAAAGTGACTTAAATTTTTCGTTCTTCAGTGTATTTTCTCCAGTTTAAGCAACGTCTTTTTTTTCTACAACAAATCTAAAATACCATATTAAGTCCACAGACACCATTTATTCCCGCTTTGTAAAACCGAAATCTACCGTTTTGTTAGAAGGAATAAATCCCATATTGTAAGACGGTCCCGTTCTTTGTATTCGTCCCGTTTAAATGTGAGCCTTGTCCTGTGTGAATTTGTTCATCTGGTGGCTTTATTTCGCCAAGCTGTCGGACTGGCCGGATTTAACAAAAGCAAGGATTTGTTTTTGCAATCTCTTTGTAAACAAGTCTGCTTCTTAAAACTAAATACGAGCCGGTCGCCGAGAATTTTTAATTTGAGCTTGTTTTAGATGTTAAGTGGATCATTGTTTATCACAATGTAATATCACCAGGTTTTGTTTCTTTTCTTTTTATAAAAAAATCATAATAAAATAAATATAGAAACTTTTGTAAACAAGCATTTTTAGGTAAAAATAAAAAATATCTGCCTTGTTAGAGCTCTAGAAAATTTAAATGACATAACAAATGCGAAAAATTTTAGGTGGCGATTTTTTACTAAAAAAATAAGAAAACTTCATATGAACATATGTTCTAAACGTCTTAGTTTTAGCACTACAGGGTGTTAATTTTTTAGAAAAAAATTGTTTTTTTATAATAACTTTTCTACCCATTGAGATATTAAAAAAAAATTGTTTACCAGTGTCGTCCATGAGGGGTTTAAAGTAAATATTTTATTAAAAAAATGTACATCCCTGCATTTTTCTTGAATTAAAATATTTTTTTTTAATCCCCGTTCAGTTTAGAACAAATTTGATTTCTTAAATTTTTTTTTGTTTTATGTTTGATTTTTGCGAAAGTAAATAGAAACCATTTTTGGCATGGTCATTTGTATTTCTAATATGAAATTCTACATTAAACATTAGCCTTCGATACTTATTCTTTAATTAGATAGAAATTTGACCATGCCGAGAAATGGTTTCTATTTATTTACGAGAAAACCGTACATTAAACAAAAAAGTCAATAGATCAAATTTGTTCGAAACTAAACAGGGATTAAAAAAGATTTTTATTTTAGAAAAATGCAGTGGCGCACCATTTTTTTCCCAAAAATATTTACCCTAAACCCCGCATGGACGACACTGGTAATTTTTTTTTGTATGCCAAAAATGTCTTCTGGTGCGTCTCCCAAATTTTTAAAGATATCTAAATGGGTATAAAAGGCAATTACAAAGTATACAGAGACTCGCTTGCCTATGTATTACGGGGGCCATGAAATCGACTCCTACTGCAGCACTGGAAGCGCTGCTTAATCTACCGCCACTTCACATCTACATACAGGGTTAAGTGAAAGCGGTACAATACCGTCTTAAACAAGGCCAGAGTCCTATCATAAGACAGGAAAGGGCCATACAATGGAGATTCAAGGAGGACCAAGAAGTCAACTCAGTGTGTGAGATGCCTTCAGACAAAATGGTACCAAGCTACTGGCTAAACAAAGGTTTTCAAACTATAATACCAGACAGAAAGGACTGGGTGGCAGGGCCTCCCATTAAAGCCGACCTAATCTGGTATACAGACGGCTCCAAAACAGACCAAGAAGTTGGAGCAGGTATATATGGGGACAAACCAAGGACGAAAATAAACTTGGGTCTCGGACAATACCCTACTGTGTTCCAGGCCGAAATTGTAGCCATAGAACAATGTGCTAGGGAAATCATCAGAAGGAGCTATGAGGATAAAACCATAGTAATCTATTCGGACAGCCAGGCAGCCATCAGGGCACTCAGTTCATGCCAAATCAGCTCCAAGCTGGTGCGGGACTGCGTAATTGCCCTGGAAGAGGTGGGTGCGTCCAACAAGCTAACCATTGCCTGGGTACCAGGACACGAAGGCCACGAAGGCAATGAAGAAGCCGATAAATTGGCAAAGGAGGGGGCTGGTAGGACAATGGTAGGTCCTGAGCCCTACTGTGGTATTCCATCATGCCAGGTAAGGTCATCCATTAGATCATGGATTATGAGGGAATCACAAGACTGGTGGAGGAGAACACCAGGACAGCGTCAGGCGAAAGTGTTCATCAAGGCTTACTCGCCAGAATTTACAAAAGATCTTCTGAATTATAACCGGAAGGCAGTAAGAATAATAGTGGGTCAATTGACAGGTCATTGCAGACTGAATAAACACATGGAAACTATGGGCCTGGCAGAAGAAAACCTATGTAGGTTCTGCCAGGAGGAGGAAGAAACCGCAGAACACGTATGGTGATACTGCGAAGCCCTTTGTCGTCTGCGGTTTGCAAGGCTGGGTAAAGAAAAACCTAAAGCGGCAAGATATACCAAGGGGCCAGTTTCAAGCTTGTGGAGTCTGATTAAACAGACCGGCTTGGATAGCGTGCTCTAACCTATGGACGGAGGACACACAATAAACCTGAGCAGGTTGCAGTGTTAGAGGATATGCAATCCACCTTCTAATCTAATCTAATCTAATCTAAAGGTATTATAAAAAAACAATATAAAAAAACACCCTGTAGTTCAAACTAAGACGTTTAGGGCATATGTTCATATGAAGTTTTTTTCAATTTTTGGTGGAAAATCACCTTCTAAAATTTTTTGCATTTGTTTAGAAACACCCTGTATTTCATATAATAATTTACAAAATATTGTACATATCCTTTTTCTGACCTTATAAAATAAAAATAATAAACATTTATTTTAACCCACTTAGGGCATCGTACGTACCTTTAATATTAAAAAATATTATAGAGATTTTATGTGTGGAAAGTGTGCCTCATATGAATAAAAATACAGGCAAAATCCCTTAAGTTCGCATTAGTCAGCACACTAAAACACCGACGCGTCAGCTTTATGGAAATGGGGCAAAAACCGGTAAACAAAGGGCCATTTCAAGGGCTAATGACGTTTACTGGCGTTCTGCACCCCGAGAATCGGATACTGCTGAGATTTGAGCTTGTGCAGGGACGAGGTAGCATTATGATGTTATATTTCCAAAAATATTCCTGATAAACATTAAAAACAGGTCTGTAAAACAGACAATAAAAAATCGTCGGAAATTAAAAAAAGCCAGAATTTCTGGCTTTTTAGTAGCTAATTAGTTGCCAAATAAACGATTTTGTTGCTCAAACTGATCATAAAAAGACGAAACCGTTTCAGCTTTTAATTGAGTTAGAATGGATATACTAAACAGGTATAATACATTAAATAAAGGTGAGTCAATTTGTTGTCGCAGAAAAAATTAGAAATAATTACAGAGTGCGGACAGTTGGTAGAGAAGTTTTTTTTTCGCCCTTTCGGGGTCATCCTACCCAAGTCCGACGATCGCCCCCTAGGTGGTGCACTGGCGCCTAAAGGCTTATTGTACCTTGACCCCTACTCCTTCCCATTCACACACCATTCATTCCATAACTTGGATGATTCCTGCTCGGTCTGTTCGTTCACCCGGCCGTTGCCCAAAATCGACAACGGCCCGGTCACCCATCCAAGGTATGGGCGCGCACTTCACTGCTTAACTCCGGTTATCGACGCTGCCGATACAACCGAAGCAGCCATATACAAACATATAAGTAAGGTGAAGTTTATATTATATTAAATAGCGATACATGGAATTTTGCACCTAATGCTACCTAAATTACATAAGCAATATTATAACTAAAATCAAATAAGCAACAATAAAAACCTCGGTAAAAACCCGGGACGCATTGCACCTAAAACTTAAAAATTAAAAGTTTTTAACTTTCTAAGTTAAGGTACCTTGGTCCCTGAGCCACAGACAGATTTTCGTGACCAAATTCCACTCAGTCCATAACTTGTAAAATGCTTTAAGAGGGTATATAATATAGTTTTCATATTTCATTTTCATTTCATATTCATTTTATATTTCATCCTTCTTTAATAGGTTAGGAAAAACAGTGCTTATCTTTTTTCCTGTTGATAATACCGACAGATGCCGGCTTTCAAAGATTCTATTTTATTTTTATTTTTTTCTTGGTTTTGGTCCCTTCAGGTCCAATCCACCACTCTCCCCTTCCGGACTATGCTTTCCAGGGCTTCGTCGGCGGAAAATCTGGATAATCGAGCTCGTAGGTCCCAGAAATTCCAAAAGAAAACAAATAATTCCACAATCGATGCAATGCATAAATTGTCGACTGTCAAACCAAGATCTGCTACTGGTGTTACGTATAACCTTCACTTTCACTACTGACAGTTCCCACGGCACGCCCATCTATTTCCCGCCATTTGAGAAATACCTCGTGTTCACCACCAAACAGGATACCATCAGCTTATAGGAATCTTCGCTCACAGCGCTTAGATCCAGAAGAAAGATGCCGTCAATCTAGCGTGAATCTTTCCTTGATCCCCGAAGGTAAAAAACGTTCGTACGGCACCTCTAACCGCCACTCCGGGAAGAACTTTGTAGTCCCTACGCACGTCCGCACTGTTCGGAAGTCAAACAATAAGAGTTCGGCTTTTAAAGATATCCACCGAATAGCCGCACCCGGATGCCTACGTCATTTATGTAACTGCGGGGTAATAAAAGCGTGTGTAAAGATGGGGAGGGGGGTAAACAACATCTACGCGATATACTGCTTCATTGTTAAATATTTTTAAGGTAATTTTTTTAGCAAATTAGCATATTTTTCCAGACAATCCGTCCCTGTATCCTTATACATTTTTGTCCTCTGTATCTCTCGACTTTTTCCGGGCCCTTTGAACTCGCGTGAGGGTGATTATATGGCAAACTGCTTCATTATGTGCCGAGTTTTGAAGTTTTCCTGAAGGAAAGCACCGGAAAACGACTCTTAAAAATAAGGTCGTTTAAAAATGGTAAAGTTACATAAAAGCGGAGCGTACAGCTTTAAAGATGTCGAAAATTGGGATTACTGGGTCAAAAAAGTTTAAAAAAGAAATCGGTGCATCTTTGCGTTTCGTAAAATTTATTTATGGCTGCTCAGCTATGTGGACTTTCTGTAGGTGTTATTAGGGTTTTGTAATAGTCATTTATGTAACAAGTGCATAAAGTGATATTTTTATTTTCGAATGGGAGGTTTGACAGTATGAGCCATCATGCGAGTGCTGCAATGTTATAAGTAAAATAAATTGGGGAAAAAATATGTTAAACGATTTTATTGTACCAAAAGCTAAAAAATAATTCGGTAAGTCCTAGCTACCACATAGCACCAGTCTTCTTATCAATTTGGGGTATTGAATAGACAAATAATAGCATCGTTGGGCGTAGAGTATCCAAAGTAAATATTATAATAGAATTTTCATGTGCCCAACGATTTTATTATTTGTCCGATCAATACCCCAGTTTGGAAAGAAGATTGATGCGATATGGTTAGTTCTGTTTAGTTCTTATTTTTTAGTTTTGAGTACAATAAAACCGTTTTTACATAATTTATATTCAAGTTTTTAGTTTTGTTGTTAGTTCTGGTTAGTATTGCTTTGCTAAGAAATTCGTAATGTCCAGCAAAAAATCTATGTCTGGCTGGGCCTGGGCAGGAATTTGCTCCAGTTCTAAAATAAGTTGACTGGCTGTAGACATTTTAAATCTACCATAGTCAATACCCGTAACCAAAATAACCTTTAGTACTTATGCATTTATTAATCGGCAAAGAAGAAACAGACTTACCGTGAAAAATGCCGGAAAACTAACTTATGTTATCCATAATTATAATTTACTAAATGAAAAAGATCATTAAAGTATAGTATTCGTTTTCGAGTTACAAGCCGTCAAAGTTCAATTTTTATTTTGGTTTTTCGCCATAATACATTTATTTTTTAACCAATCCAGTTGATATTTGGCACACAAATCGAGCTTGCAGATTCTAAAATTTTAAAACAAAAGTACATTTTTTTAAATACCGCCAGAAGGCACTTAAACACACAAACTTAAAAGTTATTTACATAATAACTTTGTTATTTTGACAGATATCGCAAAGCTGGGGGCGCCATTTTATTGACAATCAAAAACTTAAAAAATAAGGTATTCTTTATTAAAGTCGATAAACCCCACCGTTTAGGCACCAATAGACATCAAAATTTCATCAATTTCAATCAAATTACCTACATACATATAGGGTGCTAGTAACTCAACCGACAAACTTAACCAAACGATTCTACAACACAAAAATAAAAAAAACCTTGATATAAACATATTAAAAATATATATATTTTTAAATATTTAACACACCCTAGTTCAAAAACTAAGACGTTAAGGACTTATGTTTATATGAATTTTTTTTTAATTTTCTGTTGTAGAATCGCTCCGTAAAGCTTATCTGTTGAGTTACTGGACACGCTGTATGTATGTAGGTAATTTGATTGAAAAATTTGATGTCTATTGGTGCCTAAACGGTGAGGTTTATCGACTTTAATAAAGAGTACCTAATTTTTTAAGTTTTTGATTGTCTATAAAATGGCGCCCCCAGCTTTGCGATATCTGTTAAAATAAAAAGTTATGATGTAAATAAATTTTAAGTTTTAGGTAAAGTGCCCTCTGGCGGTATTTAAAAAAGGACTTTTGTCTTAAAATTTTAGTATCTGCAAAGCTCGATTTGTGTGGCAAATATCAACTGGATTGGTTAAAAAATAAATGCAATATGGCGAAAAAACCAAAATAAAAATTGAACTTTGACGGCGTGTAACTCGAAAACGAATGACATTTTAAAAAAATTATATGAAGCTCTACCCTTATTTTGTCAAGTAGAATCACCTCCTTAAATTTCGTGATTGATTTTTAAATCACCATGTATAGACTTTGAAGCTGTCCATATAAGCGCGTAGTGATAATTCGTTTGTAATTCTGCCATCTGAACTGAATTGCAGTAGCTAAAATGTTCTTTGAGATAACCAAAGTACCTAGGTAAGTTTTAATGGACTTACTTAGGACACTTAATTTCGACGACGCTGTATAAATCAACAACATCTGATAGAAAATCAATAAAGATTATATTACAATACTATAGCTGCGGCCAACCACCAAACATAGTTCCAAAACCGCCCCCTCGTGATTTCGCAGGATACCGGGTATCATATCATTTAGAGCGAGTTGTAATTGTAGCCCCTCTAAACCTTTAATGGTCCCTTTTAGCCCTCACACCACAAAGGCGGGTAATTGCGATAATTTCAAGTGTTGTAAACCAAGTGCAGGATACATGCAACAGGATGGTCGGGCTATTCAGAGTTTCTCTCATTTTGTTCCGTTTTTGTACAGGGTAAAACTAGTAGTATGTAACTACTTTTTAGAAGCGTCTGGATCTTATAGTATACAGGGTGCCCGTCAGCTAATTAATGGTACACAGACAAACGACATATTTCTTATGTCATCACAGGGGTTTCTTGATATGTACTATACAGATTTGATGTATATTTTTATCCATAAACCATAGGGCACTACCTACATTACTTAAGAGCAATTCTTACAAAGTATATCTTTTTGTATAGAAAGCATAGGACAGTTTAGGGGTTATCATTAATCACGTGAGGCTTAAACAGGGGGAGGAGTTCGGAAAAAATCACTTAACATCACTGGGGAGAGGGGGTGTAGGGATGACATCAAGTGTATTTATTTTTTGTTGAAACGCTTGCAATTTTATTGTCTATCTAAATATTTTCTAACGGTTGGTCCTTTTGTGGATTAAAATTAGAATTTTGATTAAAAATAATATTGTAAAAATATTACGCCAACTTACGTTGGCGTAATATGGGAATCTTTTTATTATTAATTTTACGAAAAATAATCTTTATAAAAAGTTCTGCAGGGTCCAAATCCTAAAAGGCAACCATTAGATGTCAAATTGTATCCGTCATCTACGAGGTTTGACCAAAAATGTAATTTTGCCTAAGAATACAGTACATTTTATGAATATAAATGTCATGAAACAGTTTCAAATAAACTTTTTAAATTTATTGCTATTAAAACAAGCAGAATGTGCAATGAACTAATGTACAAACCTAAATTTTCTTTTTTTTTGCGAAAAAAACATTTTTTTAAACAAAATTGCATATTTAAAAGTAATTTTCCAATTCTAAACATCTTTTTTGAATAACAATTTGCGATATTAGCAAAAATTAAGGTACTTTATTCTTGAGCAAAAATTATCTACATCTTTGGCCAAACCTCGTAGATGACTGGCATAATTTGATATCTGATAAATATATTTTGGGTTTTGGACCATAAAGAACTTTTTATAAGGAATAACTTATTTTCGTAAATTTAAAAATAAAAAGTTTCTCATGACGCCAACTTACGTAGACACACTGTATTTTGTACCAAAAAATACACGTGATAGGAAATAGGAAACCTTGCGCGCTTGTGGCTGCTCCGGTTGTATCGGTAGCATCGATCTCCGGAGTTAAGCAGTGAAGTGCGCGCCCATAACTTGGATGGGTGACCGGCGTTGTCGGTTTTAGGCAACGGCACGTGGTGTTCTGCTCGGGGTAAACGAACGGACCGAGCAGCAACCATCCAAGTTATGGAATGAATGGTGTGTGAATGAGAAGGAGTAGGGGTCAAGGTACAATAAGCCTTCAGGCTGCAGTGCACCACCTAGGGGACGGTCTTCGGACCTGGGTGGGATGACCCCGAAACGGTGAAAGAAAATCACTAGGAAAAGCAGGGGGTCAAAATTTTGTTAAAAAACATCACGTGATTAATAGGCGTCCCCTTACTGGTATTTTTTTTCTTGAAATAATTTTCGTACAGTCTTAAAAATGTGCCTCTGAATATACAAAATCTCGTGTTAAAATAGGAAAGCCTTAACTTTTAATCTTCAGGTTCCTCATTAGCTTTGAAATTTGCTTAATATCTTAATTTTATTAATATTATTATTTGTCTTGATAAAATTAGATAATCCTTAATAAATATTTTACATAATGCTTGAAGCCTAATATGTTTATCATGATGGTGTAAAAAATGTTTTTTAAAAATATAACCTAATTTGTATGTGTGAAGGTTTCTTTAACTATTTAAAAACTGCCTAATTACGGCTTTTATCCAACAGTTACATATAATATCTACATAATTGATCAGATTTTGAGGATATAAAGTGTACTATAAGTCACTAGTGAGCTAAAGTACCCTTTAGCTCACTAGTGAATTATAGACAATACAAAATTTTGTTGCTGGTGGTGACAATGACAAGTAACAAATAATGGATGACGTTTTCAAATTATTTTCGATATTAAAAACGATTTATACGAAAGTGTTAGATACAATTTTGTATTAGACACGTGAGTTATTACATATAAGTCACTTAAGAAAATTACCTCTCGCCCTTCTCGGGCTCGGAGAGTTAAACTTTTCTTGCGTGACTTATATGTAATATAACTCACTTATCTAATAAATAACTATTTTCCGATTAAATACAGCGGGCTGATTATAATAGCATTCGGTAACATTCATGGTGATACTGGAGATAACCTGCGAAGTTAGAGGATATTGGAATAGGGTTTAAAAATAATTCACCATATACAATAAATAAAATGCAGATCAGCTAGAGTGTATTAACGCGTTTACGACTGTATCAGCTAAATGCAAAACAGTAAAAGTTTATTTTCTATTGATTTAACCTAGAACAGTAAAACATCTTTCTATATTGCTTTTTGACACACCCTGTATTATGGCAACCTCTACTTTTTTAAAAACATTCTAAGGCTAGTTAATAAAATATGTATGTTTAAATAAAACAGAGTCTACCAAAAATTGTAATAATTTTTTGTAATTTTTAAATTTAAAAAATTTCCCATAGTTTTATTTTTAGAATTTGAGAAAAAAATAGTGATATATTACTGTCATAGTAGTACTGTCATGCCGAGTAAAAAATATTCTTGTTTTTATTATACAGGGTGTGTACAAAATTTTAAGGTTAGTTTTTTTAATTTAAATCTAGCCTTTACCTGTTTTTAGGCAACCCTATAGCAATACGCTTGTTAAAATATTATATTTAATATAAAAAAAAATCTCCGGTAAACATATCGGTGTGGGTCGCTTTCAATTTAGACTTAGACTACAAGTAATAACCTTGGCTAATAAAATATTTTCTCTTGCATCTCGTAGTAAAAAAAAAATCATATCTCGGATGTATCTAAAGAAAGTTTAATATTTTTAATAAAAACAAGGTTTACTATTATCTTTTCATTATTCAGAAAAATATTTTATGTATTACGTATTCAATTTCTTCTTTCCAATATTTAATTCAAGACACAACAAAACAGAATCGATACACAAAAGACAAATCGCTCTCATAAATTCACAAATTCGCGAACGTTCCCCTGAAACGCTCTCTTTGACGACACCAAGGGTGGCAGTTTGATTTCCCCTGAGGGGCGGTCGCGGGGGGAACGGCGGGGAGACAAAAGACGAAAGGCGATCGCTATCCGGAGCCGATATATTTGCTTTCTCCTCTTATCTGCGATGTTGTCGGATTGCAACGATTCATTTTGTATTATCGGTTTCTTGAATAATTGGTTTTACTTTGTCTGCTTTTTTAAGTGTTGTTTAAAATTGTAAGAAAAGATATAAAGCTTCTAGCGTGGTGCGTTTGCGAAATAACGATTTAAATTGGTCTAGAACTAAAGCATTTCACTTGCTACGAGCTTATATTGGACTGTTGAACAAAACTAATATACATAGACATATCAGATGTGATATTTTGGTAAATTTATAATGGTTATTAATATACAGGGTGTTTAATTTAAAAATATTATACTTTTTGTTCTACCCAGCAAATTTAATTAAATTTTATGCAAAGCCACGAAAAAAGGGTTTATATTTTTTCCCATGCGGATTTGTTTGTTAGATTTTTATTTTAACTTTCTTTAGGCCCAGTTATTTTGTTGTTAAATTTTTATGGTATTTTAATAATATTTTAGTTAGTAATATTTACTTATTATTGGTTGTATTTTTGTTTTATGCTGTTTTGACGCTATTAAAGGTATTTTATTTCGTACAATCCTGCATCAACAAAAGTGATTAAAGAATATAAGGTGATAAATGCAAAATATATTTGATGTGACCTCAAACATTTTTTTTGCACGATTTTTAATAAAACATAAAAATAGTCATTGATCCAACACTTACACTTACTTTACTTAAAAAATATCTTGTATTACATAATATAAATAAACAATTAATGTAGTTTACAATATTTATTCTTCCAGCTTCCATGAGCTGAGCATCTAGTACACAGACAAGGAGGCAGTAACGACGCAAGGCCGCTGGCTGATATTAGCCCTTGGTAAACTGCACGATTTTATATAATTATTATTAAACCGCTGTCCTGAAGTGACTTTCCAGCGATCTTTTGAGATATTTTATTGGCTGGGGCCTTAATATACTTTTATTTGAAATTTATTTTTATGGAAGATAGACTTTATGACATTTTGGTATTACTGGGAAAAGGCAAAAAACCAGATTTACATTTAAGGAACAAGGGGTACAGTTTAACGATTAGTATGTTTGGCTAATCGTGTTATATTGCGGTTTCCTATAGGTTTTTTTTATCATTATTTCTAAAGAAGGAGGAAGAAAATTCTTATGGTATATGGTCGGACTTACAGGAGCTCGTAATACAGAGGTTGCCGATGGAATATTGGTTTGTGTATAATGGTGTTCTCTGGATCGTAGCAAACGGCAGTGAGATTTACTGTAAGTGGTGATGCTGAGATTTTGATCTAAAGAATTTATCGCTTAAGGCGTGTACGTACTCACGTATTCTCTCAGTTTCGGTAAGTTCGTGCAGCTCTGGTATCGATGTGTACCGATTGGAGGAAGTTACCCCTTTTAGGATTTTGTTTTGTTAAATCTGAAGCCTAGAAAATTGGGTATTGAACAAGGAGCACCATACCGGTGCTGCGTAGGTCATCATCGGCCGAATAATCTGCTTGTAAATAAGAAGCTTATTTCGTGGTGACAATGGAGATCTTAGTAAGAGTAAAGAATAAAGACTTCGTGTAGCTAGAAAAGCCTTTTTTACTGTTGCTGTTATATGCAGCATAAATGACAATCTCTCATCTATGGTCACACCCAGATACTTGGCTGTTCTGAAAGGTACCATAGGTATTCCTTGAATAACGATTGTTTCTTAAATACGGTGGTTTTTAAACTTTATGGTTAACACCGTGCCCACGGTTTTGCTGGCGTTAATCTCGACCTTCCATTTACGCTAATAAGGTTGAAGAATATTCATGTGCATCTAAATATGACGTTTGGCTGCTTGAGCGTAAAATGATCGAGCATAGATGAGAGTGTCGTCAGCAAACAGTGCAAGTGTGGTATTGGGATAGGTTGGGATATCAGCTGGGTAGAGTCCAACACTTACATATATTATGTCCATTATATTATTGATTAGATTTTGAGCGTATAAAGTATCCTATTAGTCACTAGTGAGCTAAAGTGTACAGGGCGTACCATTTTTTTCTTAAAAATATGTACCTTAAACCCATCATGAACGATACTGGTAAAAATTATTTTGTTTTTGTATGCTAAAAAATGTCTTTTTGTGCATAGGAGGCGTCCCCCAAATTTGTTTAAAATATCCAAATTGGTATAAAAGTTATTATAAAAATATTTTAAAAAATACTGTACTAACAGCAACAACAGAAAACAAAATAAGATAAACAAATGTCATAGAACTCAAAGGGGTTCAAAATATTTTGCTTTGAGGGCGCTGATGTAAGGCGACGTTGCTAAATTTTAGTTGTCTATCGTCTTTAACTAAACCATATGTTTATCGACATCCCTCTTAGACTTTCACAAACACAAACATATTCAAATAAGTTTCATATATCAAAAAGGAACAGAAAGAGCTAGTTAGCATGTATTCATATATTATGACATTTTCAATTTGGTTGCTGGTCGCACGTAGCGAGGAAAAGTTATGTTTTGTGGCTAATTTTAAGCTATTCATTGGTTTAGGAGTCAGTTGAATGTATAATTTGTTATAAATTGAATTTTAGCGGCTTCAATGGCTTTAAATTTACAAGCTAATAAAAAACAGGGAAGTTTGTAATCAGTATACACATATGCAGCTCGTAGCAGTTTTGTGGTACGTAGACCGGAATTAACATTTATTTTCAGGTATCTAGTTGTTAAGGGACTCTGCTTAATCCTTATGGAAAGTAGTGTTGGGACATACGGTGATTTTTCGGTAACCGGTAAAACGGCGACAGTGATTTCTAAATCACCGTGATTTTAAACAGTGATTTCAAACACTGCAGTGACTTGAATATACATAAATATTTAACTAAAAATGAAAATATAAAAACAGCTCGGTGTCTGGCAACGAATACGAATATATTATTTATGCAGCTCTTATCGGTTTTCATTGACATGTAGCATAATATTAAATTTATTTTATAGAAATAAATTTAATACTGCAAATTAAATTAACAGCAATAGTACGAAATCTAAATTTTTGGGCTCGTAAGTCAAATAATCATTATTATATAAGGTGTGACAACCACAAGCTTAATGTGATATATTGCCATATTATTATGTAAAAATAATATCAAGTTTTGTCGGTATTGGTCGAGCGGCACGTTTGTTTATGTTCTCTTTGACTTGGCGGTGCCCGCCACCCGCCACCTCTAAACAATATACGAGTAAATATCATATCAGCCTTAATCACTATTTTGCTTCACATATTATTTTTTATTTTAAATAATAATTCATAGGTATATCATATTTCGATCGGCGCGATCAGCGATCATCCAGTGCATGTCGTATCGATGCCGATTCCAGTATTCGCTTGAATTACTGATCACCATATTTGCAAAAGTAAATCACTGGTAGCGCCAGTGATTTTCCGATTAACCGGTGAAATGTCGCGGTTATTGATATATAGCCCAATACTAATGGAAAGTATCCTTTGGTTCATTTAAAAAAAATTGATATAGTCTCTTAGCCAGTAATGAAATTTGTTTCATGATAATAACACTTTTAAAACCTTTTTAGGGGAGTTCTTTTGACGAGTCTACCACGAATATTCATACTGCCATATATGGAAGCGGCGCTTTAACCCAGCCTGTCAATATCAAATGTTTCGGGTGTCGGACTGGGCGAAACATCACTTTTTTTGTCGGACAAGTTTACCACAATGTTTTGCATTTAATTTTTAAACATTGTGCCAAAAATCGTAAGTGTTAATGTTACGAAACCATAAGGCTCATTAACATGTTCTGGGTATCGGATTGGGCGGGTTTTGTAACTGTAATCCTTACGATTAACACAATAATTAAAAATTGCATGTAAAATATTGTGGTAAACTTGTCCGACAAAACAGGTAACGCATTTGCCCAGTTCGACACCCGAAAAATTTGACATTGACAGGCTGGGTTAACGCGCCGCTTCAGCCTGGTTTTCACGGTGATAGTACTTTTATAAAAAAACTCTCATGATAGTAACCTAGATAGTCCATTTATGAATTTAAGGTATCTACACGTATAAAAACTATCACGGTAGTAACCATGGTATTAATAATGTAGAAAGTCCTAATAAGGGCAGCAGAATATCTTCAGCATGGTTCCTCTTTCATCTGTTTTTAAAAGCGGGAGAGTTTTATTTCCATAAACATGAAAACCTTTTATATTCTTCCAAAAATGTATTATGTTAAATTGCCTACGTCTGATTTTAACTTTCTTTGCAGCTTCTATACAATAAGTTGTAAGATTTATTGTAAAAATCACGTACCACGTGCAATTTGTAAACAAACAATACATTTTATCATGAAAGTTACGCCGAACTATCTAGGCAAGCGAAACAGTTGCGAAAGTACTATCGCGACATCATGATAGCTACTATCGGGTTATTTACATGGTGATAGTTCACGACAGTTCATGTGACAGTCACTATCATGAAAGCAACTATCGCGAAAACTATCACCGTGAAAACGAGGCTTTACATATATGGTGGTATGAATATTCGTGAATTATTTTCTGTTCAAATAAAATGGCCGTGCTACAAAATTTAAAATTAGTTAATAAGAATAAATGATGAAACTTGTATAAGATGTTAATTTGAAAAATTAATGTATGGTCGTAAAAAATATGTATAGTATTCAACACATGCATAAAGTGTCATTTTGTAGTCATGGAATTGCCTGACGGCTCGTGCTGTCCCATTCGTAAAGAAGTATCACTTTATGCACTTGTTACATAAATTAATATTAATAAACTTTTGCTATTATTTTATTTAGTATTATTCACAAATAATTTAAACGTTACTACCACGAAACGAATATCAAACGTCGAAATAACAACCCAAGTTGACAGCACACACTAAATGTATATTTTAATTAATAAACGGATAAAAAACGGAGTTGTACACGATTTTATCGAAGTCACGCCAGTTTTCGTTGGTGGTTATTCAGCTCGATAAGCATCTAATTTTTATGCAAAAGGGTTTTACAATACTAATTTATTTATGTATTATTCCTGGAACAGTTACTAAACACCCACATTAAAGTTACGTATACCGAAATTAATCATAAAAAAGTATAGTGGATTTACTAGGCAAGCTCTAATTACGTAATTTAAAAGAGATGATTACCATTCAACCTACAAATCGGAGATATAAAATACATTTTTACACTACACGTTGAAACCAAAAAGGAAATTTCATGTGTTTGTATATATTTCGTATAAAAAAGAAGCTGCTTCTTTTTTTTAATAATGTAAGTTTATCAGCCATACAAATAAAATTTAAATCAGCATATTATTAAACGTATGTTTTTTGGGCTATTCGGCCGTCGTCGTAGATTTTGTTTCCTTGACGTTTCGCCAGCGCGAGTGGTTGGCATCCTCAGATGGTTTCTAGTAGACTATTTGCGTATAGAAGGAACAGTTTAAAAATGTAAATTCGGTGCTCTTTGATAAGAAAAAAAAATTACAAAAAGTTTAAAGCAAATAAATTGGCATGCTTGTCTTCGCGGCCGCCTTTGCTATATTTCTTTTATGATATGCCGGTTGATGCAGGTGGTCATCGCACTATGGGATAGAAATTAATTTTTTGGACAAAATTCTGAAACTTACCAATCTAACTTAAAATATGGTGCTTTTTACTGGAAAAATATTATAAATTATTACAAATGCTTTTGGAAACCTAAAACTTATTATATGTTATTATAATTTTACACCCCACTTAACATTATTATTTTTTATTGTACAAAATAAACTAAAATGTCAGCTTGTTTGGATAATTCGGTAGTATTCTAATCAGTAAACCGATGATTATATTATTATCTCATATGATATACAGGGTACGACAATAGGTATGATTTTTTTAAGTGAAATACCCTGAATATTATATCACCACCAAAAAATCTTTTAAAATGCTTTAGAAAAAATACTACATTTAATGTGTCTATCTCAAATATTCGGATATTCGGATATATCGGAAATATGACCATCCAAATCTGAAAAAATAATTTTAAATTATTCTTAGAAGCGTAATAGAGATACATCATCTTCCCAACTTTGTTTATTTTTTTAACGTATAAAATAAATAATAACACTGTTTTGTTGGGTAGATTCTGTAGAATCCATATCTTTCATCAGAATGCTTTTATCTTTTAGGATATACAGTGTAGGACAAAACATATTAAATTTTAAAATGGAAAACCTTGTAAATTATAAAAAAATCTTGTATCTGTCCTTACACTCAGAAGTAGCAAAAAGTAGGAAGGCAATTGTAAGTACAAAAACTGATAAAGAAAAAGGTAAAAAATGTCTTTGACAAAAGTAGCGAGACTTCGCGAGACTGCATCGGAAACACAACAATAGCTCTTATTATTTAAGCTCTTTTGCTTTTTTTTAGTAATCAAGGGTAATAATAAACTAAAGATTAGATGTTGTATATTTATGTTTACTTAAAATACATTTTCAAGTTTCTTATTACCCCAATAGAAGTCGTCATATCCTTTTATAATTTTGCGTACATGTAGTTTGGAGTATCTACTTTGAAATACACAGCATGAGCCATTAAAATTTCAAAGTTGCTTTTTGGCCAAAATAATGGATTTCTATCCCATAGTGTATTGGCGCGTGGCTGTAAAGGGTAGCGGCGCCTTGTATAAAATATTCCGATTGCAGGCGGCCTTTTTTATGTTTTTTGTATTATTTTCAAAGGGTACCGAATTTGCGCTTTTAAAATGTTCTTACTATACAACTGTAGTACGAAAATAGTCTCCTGGGAACCTTCTAAGGAGACCGGATGTCCTTGGTGCGGTTATGTCTGGTCAGTCTTTTAATCTGATTTACGATCTAATATAATAAAACTTTTTATCAAAGCCCTCTTATACCTATAGCTTAATCAGAATCAGTTAGATGTCTTATAATGTGTTAAAAAATCGTGTTTTTTTTATATATATTTTGTAAGTTGCTTGCTTGCTTGTCTGGGTTTATGGCTTTGCTGCAAGGCAATCGTCAGTTTTTTAGGTTAGCCAGAAATCCAAAAAAAACAAAAAAATATTTTCTTACCTGTCTAGAAAATGTCTAAGCGTAGTAATAAACATTGTATACCTGAAAAGAAGAAAATGTGTTAAAATGCTAAATTTAATTTTGAATCCGTATACTTTGGACGCCATAAGAGTGATTGTCTATAATAGCCTGTTTAGGTTATATGGCGACTTTTAAAATATGTATTACAATGTTTTAAACATTCTTCATAAATTAGAATTCCATAAGGTTAGTACATATATAATGTACGCTCATTCAAAATACCTAGCCCTTGTAAAAATATTTATTACACAAGTAAATAAGACAACAATTAAATCTAAGGATGAAGTTACCACAAATTCCGAATTTACGAATAAATTAAACATAATTAATATTAATATATTACAATTTTTTATATGTATAAGCTGATATTAAATATCTTTTGATATTAACTTTTTGTTAATATGAAAGAATATAGGGACCCATGCAGTTTAAAAATGTACAATCTTCATATATCATATGAGGGGCATAGTTTCAAAGTGTACAATCTCATGTTATATCTAATCAAAAATATACAAAGAAAAACATTAAATGTAATTTATGTTTTCTTAAGTTATAACA
Organism: Listronotus bonariensis; assembly: GCA_014170235.1. Taxonomy (NCBI): domain Eukaryota; kingdom Metazoa; phylum Arthropoda; class Insecta; order Coleoptera; family Curculionidae; genus Listronotus; species Listronotus bonariensis. The sequence continues at coordinate 25,484 of JACEGR010006029.1, read as the reverse complement.
CTCTGAAAAATTAAGTTTTGGGCTTTTATTTAACTGTTGTATTAAAAAGTTTAAAAATAAGATTGTACACTTTAAACTAGGCCCCTCAAAAGAGAGATAAATGTCTTAATATTTGTATTTTTGTTAATTTGTAATAAAATGTGGCAACATCAGAAATTGTACATTAAATTCAGCCTTCACATATATTATCTTATATTTTTAAGTATAGATTCTACGGCACTTGGTCTAGTTTTGATCTAAACATTTTTAAAAACATATCTCTTTTGAAATTTCTAGTTTTAACTAGTTTATTCCTAACTGCCTGTATGTCTCTTATATCTTAAATAAATACTTTAATGACACTTCTGCCTTGAGGCGCTCACTGTTAAATTCTATTAACTCAGAAAATTGTAAGCATAATTTTATAAGTTCCAGCAATATGTAATTCGCTCTACAAAGTTTAATTCACTCTAAGCATTTTAAAAGTTCCAATATTTTCAAGTTAACCCTTTTTAAAATGAAAAAGGTAATTTTAATCGGCTTAAAACTAAGTTTCTGAAGGCGCGGAAAACCGCTGTTCTTACAAAAAAGGAAAAGAGTTTAATACTGTTGGCAATATTATATTTTTCAATGGACTGATCCGGAGTTCTAAGAAAACATTTTCATTGTAAACATATTTTTTTATTCTATTCTTTTTTAGTTTAATATAATATCATAGTCTAAGATCCGGCATTAAGAAAATATACCTTATCTGTTAATTAAATAAAATAATATTTTCTGGCAGATTTTAATGTAGTGAATGCAGAGTGAACATCTGCCAGCATAGGTCTGCTACAATTAATAAAATTAATTAATTAATAATTAATTTATTTATAATTGTTACCTTTACATGTTGATTGCATGTAAACCAATCAGCGGTAAAATAGCTTAGCTGGGTAGGTAGCAGAGCGATTTTATTCAATTAAATATGGTAAAACATAATTTTGCTAATAGACAAGGGAATAAAAAATAGAAAAAAAAAAATGTTACCCAGTGCTAGATACGAACGAACGTGTCGACAAGGCATGCACTGCTAAATGCTGCTATCTAACCAACTAGGCTATTTCACCGCTAATCATTAGTTTATGCAGTTACCATGTAAAGGTAACAATTATAAATAAATTACCTATTAATTAATTAATTATTATTAATTGTAGCAGACATATGCTGGCAGATGTTGTTCACTTGCATTCACTACATTAAAATCGGCCTAGAAAATATTATTTCATTTAATTAACAGATGAGGGTATATTTTCTTAATGCCGGATCTTAGACTGTCAGTTTTGTCTACTAATTTTATTGAATGATTTATAAATAAAAAACATTCCAAGAGTCTTATATTAGGTCCGAGTCTGTAATAAAGCACACTTTGTTTGCATTTTTAAAATTGAATCTAAAATTTACAGAAAATCGGGTTAAGATTTCTTACAAAGAACCTAAATTTATAAAAGTAATGTGAATTGGGTGTTAAAGTTTAAACATTAATTGTAACCAAAAGGTAGTATTTTTTAAAAGTGTAAAGTGAGGTGTCTTTGGACAGCGGGGGTGACTTGGATCACCTGGTGTTACTCGTGTGTTTTGGGCAATGGTCGACTGCCCGCTTCATAAATATGGTACGCTGATCATACGCCGATATAGTACGCTGATATTGTTTTTACGAAGTGGTTAGTCGATTATGGCCGGTGATATGCGAGCACTGCCAGAGGTCTAAACTCATCTTTGCTGCCCGAAGATACCCCACTTTACGGCACTCTTCTAAAAGTTTAAAATTGTAATTTAAGCATATATTGGCATTTTTGCATTTTATCACAACCTCAAAATTTCGCTTGGTTTAACCAGAAGTACCACCTACTCTCTTATTTTAAATTCAAATGCCTACTTTCTCCTTCTATTTAATTTTTTTATCGGAAAATCAAGTGCACCATTATTTTTTACTTTAAAACATTATTTTTGTTAGTAGGCTATGGAAACCCAAAAATGATCTGTTTTGGATATTATTGCCAAGGACAAACAATAATTAAAAATTTAAAAAAATAGATAACCTTCTATTTAAAACTATACAAAAAAGGTTAATTTCTAGAAACAAATAATAATTATTAATTAAAAAAAAAAAACAAAGAACTAACCTATTTTAAAAAATATGGTGTAATTACTATAAGCCCTAATTGTAATTCTAAATGTGTAAAAATAAATTCACAGCTTATATTGGAGTGTACTAATATGAATACCAAACATTATCATTATTACTTGTTTATTGGTTATTCTAATATGAAAAAATAGCAGACTAATTTTACAAAACTGGGTAAAACTATAGAGGTTTGTATACTATTTTATTTACAACCATGTTTTTTTTTTAATTTCTCCTTGTTTTTTTAATTAAAATGTGTCAAATTAATAAAATTATTTTTGAATTTGGCAAACTTTAGAATTTTTACGACGGTTGCTAGGGTAACTTTACCTTTATTAAACTACCAGCCCACGGGATAAAAGTTACCTTTTTTCCCCATACGATAAAATAAAAGTCAGAAAGGGGACACTTTCAAGTTTTTAAAATGTCAATATTTCATACATCGTTGTAAATAATTTTTTTGTTAGCTTCTCGTAAAAATAAACATTAAGGGGAGGTAACAACATCTTAAGTCACCAGGTCATCGTTCATAAACTACGAATAGTTGAGTCGCTCGACAACGCGGCTCCGATCAGGCCCGTCGTGCCCCGCCTTTCCTTCGACCACTTGCTAACCAGAAGTAACCAGAACTAACCTAAACAAAGCCAGTCATTTGCTTCGACTGGTACACAGTGGCTCGATAGTGTTGGCATTGTTTGAAAGCCCCTTTGATGGGCGCAGTTAGGAGGGGGCTTAGCCCCTCCAAGACGGCAAGTAGCCTCCCAAAAATTATTGAAAATTTAAAATATATTGTTGTTTTTTGTACGATAGTATTTAGGCTTTCAGTATGTACTCTCTACAAAGGGGCTTGAGCCCCCAAAAACCAGAGGTTAGTTGCGCCACTAGCGCCAGTGAATTAACTATTTGTACTTTATGAACGATGAACAGGTATACCGCTAAAAGACATATTTTTTCTTATTTTATATATATTTTTTGGAAAAACCCCTTAGTTTAGTCTTATTTACTTATTATTAAGCTGTTTCCTTTTATTATTAACTTTCTCAGCCGCACCAAAGAGTCAAAAACAAATCGGCTCAGCCCTTTTAACTCGCAAGTTTTAACTCTCTCTCCCGCCTCTAAGCGGATAAAAAGAATCTCTTTTCCTGTCTCCGTCCTTTTCTAAACTTTCCACAAAGCGAAAGATTAAACGGTTAAACAAAAGAAACTCAGCCGTTCGGAATAAGTGTCTAAAGGAACATGTTTTTATTTTCCAGTGGGGTGGCTTAAAATTTTCCTTAGATGAGCAAAGGGGATTATTTGCGTAGAAAATATTAGATATATTTCTTTTTGTAAGTTTAATGTAAAAGAAAAATATTATTGTTATTATTAGGGTATTGAAAGAATTAAAATAAAAAAGGGAACCTCTACTCGTTACAGGTTTTAAAGTCCATAAAAAATTAAACCGACTTGAAAAAGGATAAAATAAGAAACAAACTTACCAGAATACTAAAAACATATTTATTGTAGTAAAAGCTAATAAATATTTAGGTACGTCCTAGCTACCAGATCGCACCAATCTTCTTATCAATCTGGGGTACCTCATGATCAGACAAATAATAAAACAGTTGGGCGTAGTGTATAAAGAGTAAATATTTTTACAGAAATTTCAAGTGCCCAATGATTTTTTTTTGTCTGATCACTACCCCAAATTAATAAGACGATTGTTGCGATCTAGTAGCTAGGAATTAACAATTTTTTTAGCTTTCTGTACAATAAAACCGTTTACCATAATTTTCTATATAATTTATTTTCAAGTTTTTAGTTTTGTTGTTAGTTAATACTTATATTTAATTCCTCACTATAACTAACCATATTTGCCCAACGATTTTATATTAAGGTAGTTGTGGAAAATATGCAATTCACCATTTTGTAACGGCGACCATCTTGGATTTTATTTTTGTTATAGTTGGCTTTATTCTATCAATCAAGCCTTTTCAGTTGATACCCATATTGAGGTTGTAGTGAAGTGAATAAGTTATCCCTCATTTTCTATCGGCGGCCATCTTGGATTTACAATCAATCAAGATTAAGAGTGTACCTAATTTCAGATCAATCGGTCGTTAGGAAAGTCTTGGATTTAAATAAATTAATAACAAAATATACAGGTCAAGTTAAGTAAAATCGTTTAAAAATAATAAAAGTTTTAAAATAAAGCCAATTAATATCATATGTTATTAAAGTATAAAGAGCTTTTGTTAGCTTTTTAAATTAGATATTTTTAATTAATTTAATTTTTTTACATGTTTATTTTTCTTCTTTTACTTTATAACTATTTTATCTCTATCTTTATATCTAACCTATAACCTACAACCTAGCTAATTAAGATTACCCCGTAGGTATATTTTAACTAATAACAAAGGTACTTATGATCAACACTTAATTCTAGATTACCCTGTATACTTATAGATCTACTCACAATGCAAATTCTAAGTGATTTCGCATGCTATATTTGGCTTGCTCTAGGTGCTATTAATAGCTGCGTGCGAGTGCAATAGCTTTAATTTGCATGAAACACAGCACTTAATTAGCTAAGCCTATTTCAGATCTGCCTTGTTGTTTTTAGTTTTAGAAACATCGGAGAAATATTGACAATGTTAATTCATCGTAAGCTAATCATGAAAATCCTGGTGAAATGCAGAGAATATTTATTTTTAACACGCTTTTTTATTAGGGTTGTAACTAACTATCTATCTATCTATGTAACGGAATGTTTGAGCCTAATTTTACCAACTTCCAGCGATTCACCTTTGAAACTTTGCACAGATAGTCAAGGACCGATGACAATGCAATAATTTAAAAACAGTATCCCGTTATCCTGATTAGGACTGCCAGGATAAATAAATTCCTTTACAGATCCCTCTGTGTCTTTTGACAAATGGCAAAAATAAATTTCTTTTAGTGAATAAACTGGAGCATTTATTTTTAAAAAACTGGCAATTGATATATCGAACTAAAAATGAAAAATAAATAATAGTTTAAAAAAACTAAAAAACACGCTTTTATATGCAACCGAACTAAAAAATTAGAAAATAATTTTTTCATTACAAAGAGTTTGTCACTTTAGAATAAAAGCGTGGGTGCTTAATATATTAAATGTTATAATTATTCTATTTGCAAATATCTAGAAAAGTTATGAAAAATAGTAAAATGCACCCTCCTACGCTTTACTCTGAAGTGACAAACTCTTTGTAATGAAAATTATTTTCTAATTTTTAGTTCGGTTGCATATAAAAGCGTGTTTTTTTTAGTTTTTTTAAACTATTATTTTTTAAATTATTTTCTAAATAAGGCGCATACAAAATTTATTAAGGCGAGATCTAGTGCAATATAAATTATGACTATAAAATTGTTACCTTTTACACCAATATTTATTTCAGAGCCCAAGTTAATACAGTGTGTTCTAATTACAATAAGACAAATTAAAGGAGTATTTCCAAGCTTATACTAAAAATATATATAAACAAACCTCTGGCTTTTTAAATATTATCAGCTATCTCGTATCCGATTGTGATAAATTTTGCAGTTATTTTTTTAATGAATAGGGGTCTCAATTTATAAAAAAATATTTCTACAAGAAATGTAACACCACTGTCTTATCTCCTTATTTTTTTTTTTTTTTGAGTATAAAGCGTGAAGTACATTATTTTTATTTATTTTTTTAAATATTTTAGTTCTCCTGAAAAAAATACTTTATTTTCATTCTCCTGAACTATCCAAGAAACAGTATTTTATATTAGTAATAATTATTTGTATTTTTTTTTATTGAACTCTAACGTAATAACAGCAAAATGTAATAAATTTTAAATAACACTAACTAATCTCACTAAATTAAGTGTTTATATTTAGGTGGTCCAGGCAGGGATGGGGAATTAAATATATATATATATTTATATATATATATATATATATATATATATATATATATATATATATATATATATATATATATATATATATATATATATATATATATATATATATATATATATATATATATATATATATATATATATATATGTATATATATATAGTTAAGACCATATTTATTTCAATCTGAAAGCGATGCCGCCAAGTACACAAAAATAATAAAGAAAACAAACCTTTCGAAAGCACATAACCTCTTCTGACAGAGCCTGATTACATATTTTTTAGATAAATAAATGAAGATACTGCAAAAACACGTACCACGTCCTTGAAAAACAATCAGTTTTATGAATCTTTTTGATAACCCTGTAACTTTGATAAAGTTATTTAAAATGCTATTCTAAATAAAGTTTTTAAATTCTATTTGGTTTAAAAATAAAAATTAAAGGTAGTTTAGTCTTGTGAAAATATCATGGTTTTTAAGTTTTTGCTAATCCTGTATACAAAATTAACATTTTCTCTTCGTGAATCCAATTTTTTACAAGGAATTTTTTTATGAAGAATGACTTTTTTCGAAAAATTATATTTTTGGTCCATTTGTTCTCTTGTTAACCCCATCTGTTATTACAATAAAACTAACGTAGGTTATGTACTAAAAGCTGCAATAATGCACTAAGTCCTAGCTACCAGATCCCTCCAATTTTTTCATCAATCTAGGATATTAATCAGACAAATAATAAAATCGTTAGGCACGTCAAATTTCTATTATAATATTATTTTCTCTGAATACGCTACGCCAAACGATTTTATTATTTGTCTGATTAATATCCCAGATTGATGAGAAGATTGGTGCGATCTGGTAGCTAGAACTTACCGAATTATTTTATAACTTTTAGTACATAACATACATCAGTTTTATTGTAATAAAACCGTTTAACACATTCTTTTCTTTATATGTATAATTTATTCAAATTAATTAAAACAGTTACCTAAAATAAAAAATATATTTTTACAAAAACTTAAAAAAAAAAACACTTAAAACCAAATATAAACACTACTAAGTGGCCAGCTTAAAACACACACACACATGTCAACGGATGCATTTCCAACTTAAACCATTTTCAGCATTCTGTCCATTACGTCACCAGGCGCGTTTCCATGGAATTCCGGCCGGACCTCCATTAAAATGCCCTTTTACTTGGGCGAACACAAACATATTTAAATATTAAAAACCCCCGACAAGCATTTGACCGCGAAAGACTGCGGTATGGCCACAGTTAGCCAGTGGTGTAGACGTGCTGTTATTTATTTATTATCCTCATTTTCCACGAATCATATCCTAGTAAGGTTGCATCGACCGAGTGGTAACGTACGGCTTACTGAGGGATTAATTTATTAAAAGAGGAGTTGAGAAAGTAAGTAAGATATCTTAGAATAAACAGATAATGCGCATATAACATTCTTTTGCCCGTTTTAACATATCTACCAACCTTAATTATTAACCTTTGTGAATTGCTCTACAGTGGTGATATTAAAAGAGCTTTCTTCTCTTTTGGGTTAAAAGAGATATCGAGATCGAGTTAAATTTGGGTAAAAGAGTGTCACTTAACCTACTCTTTGGCATAAAAATAATTTTGGTCGCGTGACCTAGTGCCAAGAGGGCACAAGCAACTTTTTTAATGGAAGAAAGAGTTATGTTGCACCTTATTGTCAAGGCTCTTAGATTCTCTACTAAACACCGTTTTATATTTGAAAATTGGCCCAGCCGTTCTACAGTTATAAGCGTTTAAAATTTAGCTACAATTTTGGTGGAGGTACTTAACCGGGTACAAAGTATCCTCCGGTATAATATTTTGCCACGCTGTAGTAAATCCCAAAATCCCCCTCTTGCCCCCCCCACCAAAAATATAGGTACTTTGCACTGTATGTTTTTCACAACCTAAATAATAGAAATATCTTCCGAATTACAGGATTACGCCAAGCAAATGCAATTTAATTTAAAAAACCAAAAATTTCTACGCCACTTGTTGTTAAACCACAGAGACCCTCTCTATGCCCCGACTATCTCTCGCTCCAGTCTGAGACCCGGTATAGTTGTCCATTTGCCGGAAAATCCTGCAAAATTACTGCGTATAATAATCCGGGACATTGGAATAAATGTTTGGCAAAATGTGTTACTGCTAATTAAAATTAGCCTTTATAATTCCTTTTACCTAAAGGAAAACGGTTCTTTTGTTGACCTTTTTACCTAATTAGTGATTATAAATAATAATGGCTTTATTTTTGATATGGTCAATACACTTTTTATTCTGTAGGTTGGTACTCAGAATAAAGCATATAAAATTAAAATATAAACCCATTAAAAAACAAATTATTATACAAAGTGTCTCTAAAAGGTCTATACAAAATGATACCACAAAGTTCTCTGGCCAAAATAAAAGTTGTCTAAGTTTCTGTTTTATTTTAGCTATTCCTATATATTTTGTTTAATATTAACATATTTTTCTAAACCTTGGTATTAGGGGATTTTTATGAATAGAAATATCAAAATATGCTAGTATTTTGGTTTTAAAATAAAGAGGGAGCAACCTGCAGTCCTATTATCATCATCATCAAAACAGCTACATATTTGTCCACTGCTGGACGTAAGCCTCCATAATGACTTCCATTTTTCTCTATTCTGTGCAACGGTTATCCAAATTCTCGGTATGTGTTTTAAATCAACCACTCATTGTGTGGGTGGTTTCCCTTCTCCATTGCGAAAGACATCATATCTTGGTGATCATTTGTTCTCTCTAGCTTGCCCGCCCAATTCCATTTTCGGTTAGTGATTCTTTTGATGGCATCTGTTACTCTGGTTCTTCTTCATATTTTTAAATTTTAAGCCCACATCTCTTAAAGCTAAGCTCAACATAGCCTCAGCTCCGCAACTCTTTGGGCTGATTCGAATTTTATTAACTGCAAGCTTTTGGTTAGAGTTAATGTTTCCTGGCTCCATATAGTTAGCACACCGGCAGGACACACTGGCTTCTGGAAAGCTTTCTTTAAGACAAATCAGATATTAGCTCTCAAAATATGAGCTATCCTTCCAAAAGCTGCCCAGGCTAAACCAATTCTTCTGGTTATTTTGAATGTTTGGTTATCTCTCCTCAGACGAATCTTATCCCTAGGTACTTATATGAGTGTACGTGCTTTATATTAGGTATTAACCGTTATATTCTCACTACTAACGATTAGTAGGTTTTAGTTTTAAGCGATGTTCATTTTTGAGACCTACTCCCCTCGATGCTCCTTCCAGTTCCCTTAACATCTCTCTTGCTTCTCCCAGGTTATTTGCTATTAGACCTATATCGTTTGAGAATCGTAGGTGGCTTAACTTTTCACCATCGATATTTATGGCCCTGTTTTCAATATTTTAAGTTTAAAACATATATTCCAGGGAGAGTTAAAACAATTTGGGAGATAAGGTCTCCTTGGCGAACTCCTTGCTCTGTGCGAATACACGGGGTATCCTCCATGATCTTACGCTGGCGCTAGCATTGCTATACAGCGGACACCTACATGAATTATTTCAGAAACAGATTCATTATGCCAAATATGAAGATTAAACCATATATACTTAAATCCAAAATGCTAATAATAAGGAGATACAGGGTGTCAAAGTAAAAAATATTTTTAATTTATTTCGATAACTTTTGATACGTTTCGAATATTTTAATAAAACTCGGTATTTAGGTTTTTTGACATAAGCTATTAAAATCTGATATTAATTTTTATGTTTAAATTAGAGAGGGCTGACTACACTGCCTTAAAATTTTTCTAAAAAACGTCTAATCTTTTTTGTACTGTGCTACACTGTATATACCATCAAATAAACCAGTAAACTTCCCAATGGTTTCCACACAAAAAAGTATAGCTACTGGTAAGAATGGCTCTGAGCAACCGTTTTCAAGATATTTGAATTTAAGTGGTTTAGTGCAACAAAAAAAAGGTAGCATGCCTGACTTCAAAAGCAGCTGCATTTAGTGTGACAATAACTACAACTGCCTCATGATGCGAATGATTTAATGTGTTTATTCACTGTATGTTTTTGGATTACACTGAAACACTTGGTGCAAATATCTTGAAAACGATTTAACTCTGAAGTATCTAACTACGGTTTTGCATAAATCTTTCAAAGAGTTTATTTTATCAGTTTGTTTATAAAAAAGATTAATAATGGATCTGAGTGGCTTCAGTTTTTTACTAAAGTAGCTTAATAGGTTCGGGTATAGGTTTTGTTGTTAAGAAGGAGCACTAAATGTACGAGGGGTTTTGTTCTACCAGGTTTTCCCAAAGTTTATACAGTTTCTCAAAAGCAAAAATTTTATCTTCAGAAAGATCGTTTATTTTTAAAGATCTGGGAGAATGGCTTTAGCTGTTACCAGCTCATTTTATGACAAGTTTGCAGCCCAGAAGCTAATTTTTGCACTATTGCTTATTTTTACACGCACAGACATAGGCGTACATATTCATTGCAGTCTAACATTTTTTTCTTTGAGACAACCTTAATATTTAACAAGAATTGCATAAGTCAAAGGTCAACGGTTTGCAGATACAGGTGTCAAAGTTTGAATTTTATATTTTGGTCCACAAATGCGAAATAAAAAGCAATAGATTAAAACGTTTAATGTACCTTTTTTGTACAGAAAAAACAATAAAAATTCTTTACTAGAGCTATCATATACCGAGGCAAAAAAGTTACTGGCAGTATAAACACTGCAGGTTGCTTAAATATTAAAAAAACAACTAAAATAAAATGAAAGCTATCAACACCCCTGTATCTCACGAGACGATCAAACTGTAGAGCTAAGATAAATTGGTGTAAGATCGTTTTTGTCTTTTGGGCCAGGAATTTGCCAAATCTTTATACAAAGTTATTAGATACACCCTGTATATAAAAATGTAAATTTTTAAATGGTTTATAGTGCGACATCTGACAGAACCAATATAGTGATAATCAAAAATATAGTAAATTTGAGCGAAATTCATACACTAAATAGTATTAGTATTAAATTTAAGTCATCTCTTCAATTCATGTTTTTAATTGGGATATGTTAACTCTAAAAATCACAATTTTTTGTTATATTCAAGAAATTAAATAATTTAGGTGTATATGAGTTTCATTTTCATTTACAGCATATTAAAATAAATTAAATTCTATAATTACGTAAATTACCAGGTTAAATAAAATAATACTTATAAATCCTAAAACTAAACTAGTGTTTAAAAGAAACAATGCTAATTTATTTATTTTTTAAACTGATATATAAAATTCAGAATCAAGCCAATTATTTTTTGAGGTAAATAAAAAGCTACCACCACCGTATATTTACTACTGTTCATTTTTCCACCTTCTACAAGCATTATTTAGCTATTCACCCCCACCATCAGTTAAAGCAGCCACAAATATGAGTGATATGTACCTGAGATCAGGGAGATCAAAAGGAGTTATTCTCCAGAGAATGAACTGCTTGGTCAAACCGATCGGGGTTGAGGGATACAAGGTGTAGCAAGCACGGTGTCCACCATGAAGCTCCCCAGGGACGCGGGGGATGAGGCTTTTCCTACGACTCGGAGATTTTCGGAGGCATGTTTGGAGTTCGATGTGTTTTCGGGTGTAAAAGGAGTTCAGGGAAGGTAAAAGGTATACTATATTGACCTAACTATTTGGATTATTTTTAGGATGTGACTTGTCAGAACTTGTAAAATACAATTTTATTAATACTCGAGCTTCTTAGGATAGGGACTGGGTAAGACTACTTAATAAGCCGCATTGTCGTTAAATCTCGGAGATTGAGTTGAATTTTTCAAAATCGAGTGAACTAATAATGATACTCCATAGGACAATCTCACGGGAACGTCATATATTCCACGAAGTATTCATAACCAGTACAGCACGAGGCAAACCGAGCAGTGTCTGTGTGTCCACGGGTATGGATGTAAGGGAGCAATAGCGTGTAAGACTTTTTGTAAGCCGTGGGTAATGAACCATAGTACCTGTTTAAATCACATTAATAATCTGCCGAGTGCCGGGCCACTAGCAAACCACGATTTTAAAATTTTGGTCGAATGTATGGTTGATTAAGATGTAGGTTTTATGTGGCACATCTGGTTTAACGGAAAAGTGCTCTTAACTTTGCTATTTCAAATAAAAAACCCCTTTTATATTATTTTATAAAGTCAATTCTTCAGACAATGACAAAGAAAAGCACATGTACCACATGTTATACCTATCTTATTTAGTTTTAGAGGAAAAAGGCGTTTCAAAATATCGTGTTAACCCGCCATTTGTCATCGGTTGTTAATAAACAAATGATGGTAGAAAAGGAGCTAACGCGGTTTTTAACACATAATTAATTAACCTTATATCTATCGCCGGTAAAATATATTTTCCGGTTTACCAGAAATGCCACAGAAATTGACTTTCACGCAGTGAGAATTTTAATGATTCAAAATGGAAACCACTATCTTAAGCGTTAGATTTAAACCTAACACATATTTCTAAATATTTTTTTGTTAATTATATTCTACGTCTAAATAGTTTTTAAGATATTAATAGTAAAAACATAAGAGGTGCATTGAAAACAGCAAAAAAAAACATATTGTAACGTTTAGCCAGTATTAACTATAAAAGCTCTGATGTTGAGAATGGTTTATTTAACATAAGATTGAAACCAATAGTGTTAAGCTAAACTTTGGGGCTTAAGGTAATGAGTTCATTTGGCTAATTAAATTTCCTACTATAAGAAGTAAATTTGAGTGAAACTTGGTAAGAACTAGAAATTATATTACCGAGTTATGGAATAAGAAATTTATTAAATAATATTGTAAAAATTATGCGTCTTTTACCATCATCATCGTTTTCTAACTATCATTCACGCTCAAAAAGCGTTTGACACGGCATTTTCGCGCGCCATTCATATTAAATAATATCTTTATATATATTCCATTTTGACAGATTGCCGGTGGAAGTGAAGCAGAAAAATATATTGGGTGTTCCGTTTTAAAATATTAAACTTGAGAGCACTTCCGTTCTAGCGAGTAATGCCACGCTAAATCTGAAGCATCGAAATGTAAATATCCAACTAAATATCGGACCAAAATATCGAAATCGCGTCACACTTTTCCGGAAAATGACAGGCTTGCTAACATTTCATTGGCAACCGGTGTGCATGTTTTTAACAGGCGTGAGAACCTGAAGTACTTACAACGTATGAAATAGTATTCCTGTTGTTTTTTTTTAAGTCACAATGTGCGGGATCGGTTGGTTGATGAAAAACAACTATAAAAGACTTATACCATCAAGAAACGTGTTTAACTTGTTGCATCCTCCGTTTGCGAATAGAACCGCAAGCCTACAGTTTAATTAAATTTTCGCAGCGGCTCGTCGCTCTACCTCAATTTCACTCCGCCGACTAATATTTTTAGTTCATTTAAATGTTAAAGAGGTTTGTAAAGTCCAAACCACTTCCTGATACCCAAGCTCATTGTTCTGGCTGACAGTGGCGTGGCTAACTGGTTTAATCCACGTTTGATGCTTACAGTCCGGCAGCTCAGCAACGTCGGGAAATCAGAACTTTGGGTTGGCTGATTTTTGATATATTGATCTCCCCTCTCTTTTGGTAGATTCTCCAGCCTGTCTGGATGGCAGTGCGATTGCGTTGGCGCCCAGCTGTCACCTTGACATTTAGAGCTTTCCTGTTGATATAGTCAAAAATGCAGACCTTGCTCTTATATTATTTTTCAAGTTTTATCAAAATATACCGAACGGTTTAGAAGTTAGGAGAGGGACGACAGTATAATAAGCAATACTAAAAGTGTCTGAAGTCACAAAATGTTTGAGTGAACTTATCTAACGACAAGAAATTGAAGAGTCGGGTTTCTTAAAATGTTTTCAAACCTTGGACTCTTACCCTGTACAGGTAAAGGAAAGCAACATATCACAAAATCGGCTGACTTCCAGAATTCTTTTCGAAAACGTTGCTACCTCCTATATTATTATAAAGTCTTTCACCAGCCCTTTAATATTATCGTTGTAGCTCTACCCACTTTATCAGTTAATACTCTTTGCGACAAAAAAAACAACAAAATCCACCTTTTATTCAAAGAACAGAATCAGGCGTACTTTTGGATTTGTATGCCTATAAATTTTCATCTTAAAATTAAAAGCGTCAACACAAAAGTTTGAATTTTGAAAATTAATATCTGACACTCGTGGTGAAGTATGAAGTATGAGGAAGTATGGGGAAGTATGAGGAAGTGAGGAGGAAGTGAAGTAGTGAGGAAGTATGAAAAAGTATGAGGAAGTATGGGAAGTATGGGAAGTGAGGAAGTATGAGGAAGTATGGGGAAGTATGGGAAATTATGGAAAAGTATGGGAAGCATAAGGAAGTATGGGGAAGTATAGATACCAGTCCGATTATGGAAGTATGAGAAGAGAAGTATGGGGGTAATATAATGAGGAAGTATGAAGAAGTATAGAGAATTATGGAAAAGTATGGGAAGTATGAGGAAGTATAAGGAAGTATGGGGAAGTATGGAAAATTATGGAAAAGAATGGAAAGTATGGAAAAATATAGGAAAGTATGGGGAAGTATGGGAAAGTATAAGGAAGTATGGGAGAAGTATGATGAAGCATGGGAAAGTATGGATATCGTTCATTTTAGCTAAAACAATAATTTAAATGCTAGGAAATCTATTCTGCCAAAGTTAGAATTAATAATGAACGTTTTTCTGTAAAAATATATATTTTTTCTTTAAAGCCTGATTTTTGGTGCCTTAACATTTTTTACCATTAACACACCCAAAAACTTTTTGGCAACTTACGCAATAAACATTTTTTGCAACTAAGGAGCTTTGAAAAAACCCAGATGTTATTTTTAAACGGACTTAGGCGAGCAGTTGGTTGGAGTACGAATTATCTACATCTTTTACATGAAAAAAATTATTAAAATTACAGTTGTTAAAAGTATAACCGACCAATATAATAGAAAAATATATTTATATAATATTTATATTAGTTTTCGTTTGCTACAAAAAAGGTATTAGGAACATTTTTTTGTATTGAAAATCGTTTTCTTTAACGGTGTATTAGAGCATCGTCGACATCTTCCACGTGTGCAAGGTGCGTACTGAAATGGTAAAGCAAGTGATGTGGCGGCCAGGTGGTGAGTCAATGTCAAAAGTAATCTTTAAAAGCGGCGTAAATAAGTACAGAGGCACACATTAAAGTAAAGTGGTGGTGGAATGGTGTTTGGCAAGTATAAGGGTTATTTGGGTACCACCAGTCTCAAAATATTTAATTTTTAAGTGCTTTAGAGGTTATACCTGCCACTAGCTCACCACCGCTGCCATGTCATTCGCTTGCCATTTCAGTGCAAACCTTGCCTAAATAATGTAAGTCTGTTCTTTATTTTAATTAAAATATGTATGCTGTTTACTGTATTGTTTCCCCGACTATGGTAAGATTCTGTACTACAATGTAATTTTATCTCTTTAACCAGCATTTTTCATTCAGTGGGAACAACTTACCGTCGCTGCAATTTAAATAAGACACAGATGTAGATGTTGAATAACAATGACCAATTTAATTGCAGAAAAACACCATTACTTTCTTTATCTTTCCCGTAATACTTTCTAATTATCTGCGGGCAATTTTAAACTTTTAGGTGAGAAATACCTGGGAAATACTTTTTGCAAACAACGCTATTAAAATGGTTAATAATTTGTCTAGCAGCAGTATCGTAGTTTAATTTATTTAAATATTTGTGTTTAATTATACAGGGTGTTCACTAACTAAATTTATGGTATACAGAGAAGCAATACATTCCTTATAACAAAATATTAGAATTTAACTTAACATTTTAATCTTTTAAAATCATAAATAACCGTGTTTCCTACACCAAAAAAAGTAAACTTTTAAGAATCGGTTTAGGTAATGAGTTTCGAAATATTTGCGTTTATGTTGCACCAAATTGCAACCCAAAAATATATTTAATTACATTGTATTAGCTGTAACTATAACTGCCCAATTCAGTGGCGGCGCAGGACTTAAATGTTTTGTGGGCAGTTCTGGTTTAATTTTGTGAGGCCCCGTTTGTTTAGAAAAATGTATTTTCCAAGAAAAATTAAAAACCTGTTTGGGTCCATATGAGATCAAAAAAAAAAGTTCTTCAGCGCGAAGCCCTTTATATCGCGATGCCCACGCCTTTCGCCGCTTCTGGCCCCATTAAACACTAACCATTTTAATTTATTCTCCCGTATGTGAGGTACAAAAATTTGCACCGTTTAAAAAAATATAAAGTAGGGTAAGTGGCGCTATGTAGTTGACAAAAAGTAATATTGGATCTGTGAAGCTCATATCAAAAAACAGCTAGATACAGAGTTTCAGAATAGTATTTAAAAGGTATTAAATATCGAAATAAAAATGAAATTATTTTTTCTTTGACACCCTGTATTTTTCTAATTATTACCTATTAATCATAGGTATGTTTGGTTAATTACTTATACGGGGTGTTAGGGAATATTATACGTAACTTTAAGAGGTGTTTTTTGCATTATTATAAGCAAAAAGTTCTTTATAACAAAGGTCCGAAAATGAACCATTTCGGAGAAAAAAAACTAAACTAATTTCTTTTTAGTCATAAAATAAATTAACTTTGCACCTTAATTATTCAAAATTGTATGCCGTAAAATGAATCAATACATCATATTTATTAATTAACTGTTTTTAAAAAATATTCTTATAGCTTATTAAAAACAATTTTCCGAAGAAAAACAGACAAACAAAATTCCTCCCACCATTGGCAACGTAGCAACATAGTGTCGGTAGGCAAAAAAAATACCTACGTACGTCGAAAAAAAAAAGTTTGATAGTTTGTTTCATGCATGTACAATAATGCAAGTAATGTTGACCCGAATTAAAATTACATTTTATTTATGGATTCCTGTATCAGTGCGTGCATTTTGATACAAAGAGATATTTTTGGTACGCGAGTATCACGTAGTATGCTTTTTTTCACAGAGGCTTACTGCAACTCTGAAGAATCTAGACCAATTTACGAAGAACGTTTGATCGAAGGCTATACAAGATAAAAGAACATTTGTAGAAGAAAAAAGTTTTGAATTCAGGTAGCGTAGTGCCAAATTTTAACAAACGCTAAAGACATCGTGAAGGTTGAGTGGCAAGCGAAGGACAAATTTTGAATTCAATTGACGAGGATTCGACACGGAGTACAAGAAGTGGTTACTAATACATTTAACTGTCTCTTTATGCGATTTATGAATGTTGTTTTTTATCTTTGGAGCATGACATCGTTCTAAATAAGTAACTAAAAATAATCGAGGATATTGATGGTGCGCATCATGACGTATCGTTAAGTCATTTTTTTAGGTAAATGAACTGTACTGAAAGCGTTATTAAATAAAAAAATAGGTACCGAAATTGCGTAAAAATATTCAGTAATTTAAGGCACAATTTTCAACAAATATATTACAAAAGTAAACAATTCGATGAATCAGTTTCGGTCCTCGTGCACTCGTATTATGTTGCAGCATTGCCAAATGTTTAGAAAAATTTAATTATTAACGACTTGATTTACTCTAAAAGAATTGATTTTCGGAAATAATTTATTATAAACTTTTTTATTATAATATTTGCCACTTTCCATAAGGTGCATTTTTTTCTACGTCTATGGAGGCATTCTTCTCCATCCAGCACTCCAATGTAATTTTATCTGTTTAACTGGTATTTTTCATTCGGTCGAGGAAGCGGCGCGTCGCTTCAATTTAAATAAGACACAGCTGCAAGTGCAGAATAATAAGTGCCATTTTAATTGTAGAAAAAAACTTTATACCTTACTTTCTTTCCCTTTTCGCGTGGTTTTTCTAATTACCTGCGGGCAAATTTTTTAAAGAGAGTATATATAATAAAATAAAATTGTCCCTTTTTGCAGGTATTTTATAGTAGTAGGGGAGCACACGATGCTAAATGGGGATTTACTCAAGCGTCATAGAGACCTATAGGGTTGCAAAGGTTAGATGATAAGAAAAAAATTGGTATATAATGTATACCTTCTCATCGGTGGGAGAAGCGGGTATATATTTTTAAAATGTCAAAAAAGACTGATTTATTTTGGTTATAGACCAGGGTAGATAATTTTGAAAACGAAAAAAAATATTAGGATAAAAGTCATTGTAAAATGTAGAAAAAAATTACAACAATAAAAGAAAAAATAAATTCCAGGCGATCTGAGGTCGGGAAGAAAGAGTTTAAGGGAAAAATAGTTTTTATTAATTTCACACAAAACTACTAAGTCCTAAAATAACCAAGTTTTTGGTTTTCTATTTTTATCTTTTATAGGAAATAAGAACAAAATACATAATTTGGTGAGAACTTACCTTGGTATGTCCCAAATACACTGTAATTTTTGAAATTAAAATATTTATTTTTCCAGCTTATTTTTACTTAATATCGAAAAAGCAACCATATTTTTAATCGAAAATTCACATGTCAAAATATCGGCTTTTTAAAAAGTCGATAGGCCTTGTGTTCGTTAAAATCTCTACTTTTCAATGGTGTAAAAAAAAATACATAACCACGGTAACTTTTCTCAGAAAATGAATTTCCATAGGACCAGTAATTTTGCCGGAAATCGACAAAAACCGTTTTTACCCTTAAAAACTCACCTCCTTCCACTTCCCGACCTCAGATCGCCTGTAATTTATTTTTGCTTTTATTTTTGTTATTTTATTCACATTTTTATTGGATTTTATCCTTCTATGACTTTTTTTTTTTGGTTTTATAAATTATCAACCCTGGTCTAATAAAGATTTTAACGAACAAAACGACCACCTACTTTTTTGGCAAATGCCAATATTTTGACTCGTTAATTTTTGATTGAAAATTGGGGTACTTTTTCGATATTAAGTCAAAATATTGTAAAAAAAATATTTTACACCAAAAAAATTACAGTGTATTAAGGACATGCATGGGTATGTTTTTAACATATCTTTGTTGTAAATAAAAAACCAAAAATCTGGATATTTGAATTTTTCATATACATTTTAAGGTTATGTAAAAGGAGAGTAGGTACGAAGGTTGTAGATCTTTTTATTGTCTACAACTTTGCCACTTAACTTTTTACATGGAACTTGTAGTTTTGCCGTAAATCGAGAAAAATCGCATGTTTTACTTAAATCCCCCACCACCCCACTACTCCTTCCCAACCTTAAATCGCCTGGAATTTATTTTTCCTTTAATTTCTTATTTCCTCTACCTCTTTCAATGGGTTTTATTCTATAATAACTTTTTTTAGAGTTTACGTTTTTTAAAGGCAGTCTATTTTTTTGGATCGTATCGGATTATATATTTTTCGTTGTCCGTAAATTATATTTTCAGAATTAAAAAAAAATCTGATGGATATATTTTGTTTTTAACGATCGTTCCCATATACGGGGCTCATACTTGGTGGAGGTACTTAACCGGTACAAAAGAACTTTGTTGTAAAGACTAGATTATTATAAAGAAAAATTATTTGGTCTAGCCCTTTTGACAGGGGCGGTCATAAATTTGAAACACAAATTTTACATGGTAAATAAGGAATTTTTATACGCATTTTATTATTTAAAGTATATTTGCCTTAATAAATAGCATATTTTTATAATTTCAGGGTTATTAAAATTTGAAACACACATTTTAC
Source organism: Listronotus bonariensis (assembly GCA_014170235.1). Lineage (NCBI taxonomy): Eukaryota > Metazoa > Arthropoda > Insecta > Coleoptera > Curculionidae > Listronotus > Listronotus bonariensis. The sequence continues at coordinate 5,693 of JACEGR010006029.1, read as the reverse complement.
AAGGTAAATAAGGAATTTTTATACGCATTTTATTATTGAAAGTATATTTGCCTTAATAAAAAGCATATTTTTATAATTTCAGGGTTATTAAAATTTGAAACACACATTTTACAAGGTAAATAAGGAATTTTTATACGCATTTTATTATTTAAAGTATATTTGCCTTAATAAAAAGCATATTTTTATAATTTCAGGGTTATTAAAATTTGAAACACACATTTTACAAGGTAAATAAGGAATTTTTATACGCATTTTATTATTTAAAGTATATTTGCCTTAATAAAAAGCATATTTTTATAATTTCAGGGTTATTAAAATTTGAAACACACATTTTACAAGGTAAATAAGGAATTTTTATACGCTTTTTATTATTTAAAGTATATTTGCCTTAATAAAAAGCATATTTTTATAATTTCAGGGTATATTAAAATTTGAAACACACATTTTACAAGGTTAATAAGGAATTTTTATACGCATTTTATTATTTAAAGTATATTTGCCTTAATAAAAAGCATATTTTTATAATTTCAGGGTTATTAAAATTTGAAACACACATTTTACAAGGTAAATAAGAAATTTTTATACGCATTTTATTATTTAAAGTATATTTGCCTTAATAAAAAGCATATTTTTATAATTTCGGGGTTATTAAAATTTGAAACACACATTTTACAAGGTAAATAAGGAATTTTTATACGCTTTTTATTATTTAAAGTATATTTGCCTTAATAAAAAGCATATTTTTATAATTTCAGGGTTATTAAAATTTGAAACACACATTTTACAAGGTAAATAAGGAATTTTTATACGCATTTTATTATTTAAAGTATATTTGCCTTAATAAAAAGCACATTTTTATAATTTCAGGGTTATTAAAATTTGAAACACACATTTTACAAGGTAAATAAGGAATTTTTATACGCATTTTATTATTTAAAGTATATTTGCCTTATTAAAAAGCATATTTTTATAATTTCAGGGTTATTAAAATTTGAAACACACATTTTACAAGGTAAATAAGGAATTTTTATACGCATTTTATTATTTAAAGTATATTTGCCTTAATATTAATATTTTTATAATTTTAGGGTCCTATTAAATAACCTTGCAACAAACTCGAAGTTGGCGGTTAGCTAAAAAATATAATGTTGTTCAATTTTACAAAAAGCTTCGACTTGATTAAATTTGTTTGAAAGTCAGTTGGTTGAAACTGCATTAAAGAAATTTTGAATAAGAATAATAAAAATCATACAGGGTTTATACAAAATTTCCCAAAAAATTAAAATATTTAAATAGAAGGCCATGACTTGGTATTTAGGCATAACTTTCGATTCCTAATAACTTTTTAATTTAACATTTTGTTGTATTTTTAAAAATACGGGTACTTTCTTCTAAGCAGTTTTTGCTTTTTTGACCCACTCTGTATATCATTTAACTTTTAATAAAACTAACTACTTCTAATACAGTTTTGGTCCATGCACCAGCTTTTATAAAGAATAATTTTTTTGACAAATTGCAAATAAAAAGTTTTCCATTTCTCGCATACTTAATGGACCACACTGTATATTTGTGAAAGGAATAAGTAAGAATTACATTATTTAATAAAAAGATGATGTAATTTCTTAAAGAAGAAATATTCCTTTCCTTTAAAAAAAATTGTATTAAAATAAAAACATATTAAAAAAAATCCATGTTCTCTTTGCAAAAAAATTATTTTATGTGTGTAGTATTAAAAAAAAATAGGCACGTGAGGGTTGTTTATTAAAATTATTTAATTATTACATTTTTTGCTTTTTCTTTACCAAAAATTATGAAAATAAGTATTTTTTCTGTTTTTATGGTCAGAACTTTATAACGTATTAACTTTTTATCACATACACGGTTCATAAATATGAATGAACCGAACGTGTATGCATAATAAATTAGACAGGTCCAATAAAGCGGTACAGATCCTTTCAAGTTCACCAGTATGACTGATACAAATTCCCCGGAGGAATTCCCACAGGACTTTCCCGAAGATATTTGCGGCGATGATTCTCATATTTTGGTCAAAACAAGTAATTCAGTCGGATCAGGCGGATCAAAGCAGTGAGTTAATATTATTTCAGTTTTTCATTTTAAGGCATTTTTATAAATAAGTATTACTTTTTAGTTTTTTTTATAGTAAGGGAGCCTAAGGGGGATTTTGGGGTAGGGTAGGGCGGGGCTAGTTGAGCAATTTTTCGCTTGATCGGTTATAGCTCCTCAAAAATAAGTCTTAATGGCTTATAATGCATACTGATGGATTAGCAATTTATCCCTTATTAATAGTGTCCATAGTAATTTCTTTCTAATAAGTCAAATTTATTAGCTACATCTATTTTAATGGAGATAGTCAAGTATGCCCAACGTACCCCATAGGTGAGGTAAGTTGAGCAAGGGTATGGGGCTAGTGGAGCACTTAGAAAGTATAGTCAAATCATGGCTTGAATGTTAGATACGTTAACAATAAAAATACATTTTGACAATTTGCTTTTTAAATTTATAATCTTATAGTGACAAAACAACAAATCTCATTAATAAAACAGCAACGTGCCTAGCTTGAATTATTAAATTTAATACCTATCAATTCATCTTTGTTTTTTAAACTTTTAGGCAGTTCTATTTTGCTTCTCTTGTAATGCCTTCTGTATCTGTTAAAATTGCAGCTTTTCTCTATCTTCTGTTTGATTTGGCTCCTTTTCTTGGGTATGGTCAAACTATTTCCAGAGAAAATTTATAAGTTAGATAGGTCTGGTCGTTTTCTTTGTTGTTTGTACAAAGTTCGGGTTGCAGCCTCTTTTAAATCCTAAGGAGTAGTCTTACTGTTATAAGTCCGTATCCCCAAAAAAAACATTTCATTCTTAAAACCGTGGGCAACTGTAGCTCTACTAACCCGAACCTGAAATTTTAAAGGAAAAGTAAATTTATTAGAAAACCGGTAAGAATTATATCCAAAATCTTTATACATAATTAAACTGTAATAAATTTACTTAAGATTAACACTTACCTGATTGAGAACGGAATACATTTAACTATCACAGATAAAATTTTCCGGCTGGCAATTATTTTACTTATTAATCACAAAATAAACAATACGCACGGATACTTTTCTCGATCGCCGCATCACGACTAGTGGTCGCACAATGAGTTCCCCTCGCGCAACCCCTTCTTTATGCTATTTGATGCTTTCGCGTGCGGTCGGTAGTTTTTGAGATATTTTGATTGCCCAACTTACCTCTATGCTCAACTAGCCCCGCCCTACCCTACCTTCAGCAAATATAACGAGACTCGTATACATATAAGGTCGCCCGCCAAGAATAAAAATAATTTAAAATATTATATTCATCAGAAATTTTTGAGCGCATCAGATCAAGATAGAGTGAGTTTATTACATGCTAAAAAATTTATTTTCCACTAATCTGACAGTTTGAGAGTGACGTAAAAAAGCGGAGGGCTACAAAGTTGTAAGAGGCCATTGTGACATACTCGGGCGTGTTTTTTTTTAAATTTTAAAGCAAATAATTCACAGATAACGAAAAAATACAGTGTGGGCCAAATTAAACTTGCACACTTTTCATGTAATAATATCTTTTAATCTGTTACGCCCATCTTTTTTATATATATATATATATATATATATATATATATATATATATATATATATATATATATATATATATGCTTCAATTTTTCTTAAACCATTTCTTATAATTTACTCGATGATTGCCTTGCAGCTGTCCCAGAAGATCAAATTTATGTTCTTAACAAATTTAATTCTTTTCACCCAAAAATTCAATTCACTCTAGAGACCGAAATAAATAATAAAATAAATTTTTTAGATTTGACTATAATAAGAAATGTTGACAGCCCAAAACTTAAAACAATGTGGTACACCAAACCAACCTGGTCTGGGAGGTACTTAAATTACAATTCAAACCACCCATCAAATCAAAAACATAGCGTCATAAAGGGCCTAGCTGACAGGGCAATTCAGTTGACATCACCTGAATACAGACAAGAAACATTAAATAAAGTAAGAGACATTTTAAAAAACCAAAATTTTCCATTACCGCTAATTAATAAAATTATTAAACAAAGAATTCAAAAATTTTATAATAAAGTGGCCTTCACTACCAAAAATGACAACTTAGAAAATAAAAAATATATCGCCATGCCATACACAAACTATTTGTCGGAAAAAATTAAATATATTTTAAATAAACACAATATTATAGTATGTCACAAAGGACACAACTTAATAAGTCAATTTTTTACACGATTAAAAATTCAAACACCCCAAAAGAAAAAAATCAAATGTCGTTTATTCCATCCCTTGCTCTAATTGTCCAAAGAAATACATCTGTATGACTACCCAACATCTAAACAACAGATTAAATGGTCACAAATACCAAAAAATGCATCTACAGCTTTACATAAACACGAAATTGAAACAAAACATTCTTTTAATTACACAGAAACAAAAATACTTGATCAAGATAAAAAATACCAAAAACTAATGGTAAAGGAAATGATCCATATAAAAAAAGAAAAAAATTGTATAAACAACAAAAAAGACATTGAGAACTTAAGTCAAATTTATTACAATTTAATAAAATAATAAGAGTATCTATCTCAAACATAACATAATTATCTGCACTACATAGGATTTAGATTACATTTTTTGAAACCGTATTAACACAATTTTTTAAGTTAATAAAAAAATCAACTGAAATTCTTATCCTGCCGACTACGAACAAAACAGTTGCATTAATCTCTAATAAATATCTAATATAAAAGGTATGTTTTCAAGGTGCGTATCCCATTATTTTATTTTATTAGTTTAATGTTTTTAAAATGTAATTTTAATTGTCTTATGTCTACCTTTGTGTCAGTTTTATTATATAAATATAGGAATTTTAAATGTAAAAAATCATCCATTCAATGTTTTGTAAATAATTATTATTGTTTTAACTCGTTATTATTTTGTAGGAACATGCCAAAAGACTATCGTTAAAATAAATAAATAGATCTTTGAAAAAGCCTTCCATGTAGGGCGAAACGTCAGAAAATGTAAATTATTGTTTTATTAATAAAAAAAACCTCAATCCCAAGAAACAAAGTAAACAAAAGTAAATTATATATATATATATATATATATATATATATATATATATATATATATATATATATATATATATATATATATCTATTAAATACTACAAACGAACTATAAAAATCTTGAGTTATTTGTCCGATGCGATAAAAAATAACAAAGTAAAGAGGGATGTAACCTTGTAACTTGACCGCCATAAAAGCTAAATCATATAAAACTTTTTTTAAGTGTCTTAAAAATGTCATTCGTGATACAAACAAACGTAAATTTTTGCAGCTTCTTGGTTCAATAAGGACAAAATTAGGAAGCCCTTTAGATTATTGTTCCACGTCGTTTTTGCCTTAAAAATCGTCTTTGCTCTTTCAAAATATGAATTTATTTTTAAAATTTTCTATTATAAAGTTCAAAAATAAATTTTATTGGGATTATGGTATTAAGAAAAAGTTGATAGAAATTTTGAAAAACCTATTTTAGAATGATTGAAAGACAGAACGAAGGCATTGAAATAAATGTATATTTATAGGAATGCAGGAGTTTTTATAAGGCAAAAACTATATGA
>JACEGR010006028.1:0-65714 GCA_014170235.1 Listronotus bonariensis | reverse complement strand
ATAGTATTTAAATTAAAATAAATTAAATATAATAAATGTCATATAAACGCTAGAATGACGTCTCTTCATTTTTCGACTTAATCTGTTTTTACTTCCACTTTTTTCTATTACATATTTCTGCAAACTTACTAAAAATCTTTTGCCTGCCAACTTATTGTCCTTGGTCAAACTTCACTTGACGATTTCATTCTTATCTCCACAGGATTTACCTTTCTAAACCTTCTTTAGCCAGGTGTTCAATACTTAAATTCATAAAAGTTAAGTATTTTTAGCTTTACCTGGTGAATAAGATAATAAATTAAGTTTACTTTTATCGGCTCCTTTATTTCGTCGAATTTCTGCTGATACCTTCGCCTTTGTACTGGCTCCTTCATCACTTGACGTACTCTCGTTATCAACACATATCTGATAAGCTACTTCTGAAATCCTTGGACTTGCTACCAATGGACTCAATAGTTGAGCTGAAGTATTTGGATGATTCACTAAATATACTACCTGCATCCGGTTTAATAATTTGTAACAATATATATATATATATATATATATATATATATATATATATATATATATATATATATATATATACTTCGAAAAATCGTTGTGCATTTTATATTTAAAACACGTAATCATATACTTTTTTATTATAAACACAGATAAAATATCAAAAACAATAATAAATTTATTTATTGCCCTTATTTTTAGTTAATTGCAAATCTATTCGCACTTAAAACAAAAAATACAATAACGTCACTGTAACTGTAATTAAAAAAAGGTAAAGAAAAAATACAAAATAAATAAAAAAGCTAATAAATTAAATATTATAAATGTTATAAAACCATTAAAATGAAGTCTCTTCATATTTTCGGCTTGATCTGTTCTTACTTCCACTCCCTTCTGTTACATATTTCTGCAAACTTACTAAAAAATCTTTCGCCTGTCCACTTATTGTCCTTGGTCGAACTTCACTCGACGACTTTATTCTTATCTCTACAGGTTCTACTTTTCTAACCCTTCTTTCAGCCAGATCTTCAATACTTAAATCCATAAAAGCTGAGTATTTTTCAGCTTCACCTTCTGAAGAAGATGTTGAATTAAATTCACTTTTAGCGTCTCCTATATTTGGACGATAGTGAATTTCTGCTGATACCTTCGCCTTTGTACTGGCTCCTTCATCACTTGACGTACTATCATCATGAACATACATCTGGTGACCTATTTCTGAAATCCTCGGACTTGCAACCGATGGACTCATAGTTGATGGACTGGAGTATTTGGATGATTCACTAAATATACTACCTGCATATGGCGTCACTGTTTGTGACAATATGTCATCATATACTTCGAAAAATCTTTGCGCACTACATAAGGGGGTCATAGCCTCTTCAGTTTTATTAAAGAGTTTGTGATTTACAATGTACTTTCTTTGGTCTTTGTCCCATTTTGTGCATTGTGAAAACTTATGTCCCCATCTAATTTCCCTATTTAGGTAGGAAGTTGTTGTTCTTGACATATCCGAAGTTGCAAGTGAGGCACCCTCCATTACCACAATAATTTCAAACCTAAAAAAGGTAGAAAATCTTATTTTTTAAAATTCCCCATAAAACATGTAAAGGTATTTAGATGAACCTAAAATCATATGCTTAAAGATATCAGAAAGATCCTACCAGATTTTCCAGTTTGTAATTTTTTTTATTTTAACAAATGTTCCTTTTATTTATATTGTGCTAAATTATGGGGGCTAAAATAAGTGGGTTGCTTAATTTTTAAAATTCTATACCTACTGCACTTTCCGCAAAAATACGATATTGCTTAAATATTTTGGAAACCGCTAAAGCTGTATTTAGGCAGTTCGGACTGGGACCTATCGGCCCACCAGGCAAAAAATATTCATATAATCACCAATCTGATTTTGAAGTTAACATTACAAGAAATATTTTATTTTTGAAATTTTTAAAATCTTTACTTGTATTTTTATAACTTTATTAGACTGGGTCAAAAAAATCGAATCGAAAATATTGTTTGGGGTAACAAAAATAAAATATAATAAGTATTTAAGCCTTTAATATTAATATTTAGAGGTTGCTTTCCTCTAATTTAGATTTTTTATTGGTACTTTCATTTTTGCGTCAAAGCTCCCTTACAATCGAGGAAAAAAATGTGTGCACATATATGTATCTTTAGAGAATTGAATTGCCTTTAAAGACCGCCCTATTGAAAATTTTTGCCAGACGAACCGTTTTTGAATAATCAAGCTTCAAACATTGATATATTTTTTAGATTTACTTTTTATTCTAAAATTTTGTAACTAACAAAAATAAATACATATAAAGAAATTAACAACATAGTTTCTTAAAGGGAATTTAATGCTCTACCAAAAAAATATGTTTTTAAATAAATCCGTTTTTTAAAGCTATTCGCACTTTAATAAAAAAAATCAATTTAATTGCGAATAACTTTTAAAAGAATGATTTTATGTAAATTAATTAACCTTTTTGTAGAGCATTAGGTTCCCTTTAAGTATCTATGTTGTTTTTTTAATATATTAATTTTGTCGTTAGTTACAAAATTTTAAAATAAAAAAATCTTAAAAATATATCAATGTTTCAAGCTTGATTATTTGAAAACGGTTCGTCTGGAGAAAATTTTGAAAAGGATGTTTTTTGTAGGCAGTTTAATTCTCCAAAGATATATGTGCATATTTTTTTTCCTCTATAGTTAGGGCGCTTTGAAGCAAAAATGAAAGTATAAATGAAAAATCTAAATTGAAGGAGTGAAACCTCTAAATAATAATATTAAGGGCTTAAATCTTTACGATATTTTCTTTTGGTCTTCCTAAACAATATTTTTAATATAATTTTCAAAAATAAAAGTCGATTTTATCGGCCCAGTCTAATATATATGCTTTCTACAGAAATAAATGTGTGTAAAACTATTAAATTTAAACATACATATGTCTTGTATTTTTTACAATTCGCCCCCTGTTAACACCTGTATCAAAGCCCATATTTTAAGATTTTTCAATATGTCTGGACGCCAAAGTTTTTTACATGGATTTAAGCAGCGCTGGATAAACAAAACGCAAATAAATCAAAAAAGTTACCTTCGACCTCCTATTAAAATATTACTGCAAGAACAAACAAACCCTTCATTTCAAAAAATAATCTAAAGAACATCGGTAATTTTGGCCTTTTAAATGTTTGTAATATTTAATTTGTTTCATTACATACTGCAGATGATAATTTGCAGACTTTTATATCCCGTTCTGTTTATTACTTGGGATTTAATCCCCACTTTACCTTCGTCAGTTGTCCTCCAGTGACCCCAATGAGTTGGCCCACCAGGCATTTACCGGTTGCCCGGTGGCCCAGTCCGACACTGTATTTAGGTACAAAATTAGATATCCGGGAGTTTTTTCACATGTGAAATAAAACCGTTATATCGGTTTTGTCAGGTTCAAGTAAAAATATGTTTTCATATTTCAGCAATTAATGGGGACAAAGTTTTAAAATTATAAATATCACATAATTTAACACGCCCAGTTTATTAAAATGAAAAAGGTAAGGCAATTCGTTCAAAATCGCTAAAGGATTTAAGATTACGTGAAGAACAAAAATGGGATACCTGGCAACAATGCTGATTTAGGGGATTAAAATTCTTATTGCAAAGTAGTATTGTGTTAAGTTGTCGATGTTTTATTTGACTTTTACTTACTTTAGAACTGTGACTTCTTCTTGACAAATATAACTGATTTTGGTTTTGTTAAAAGCGCTCTGCTCTGATTTAAAAAATAATAATAAAATTTTGCAAGATATACAAAAAGTTTTCTTATTTCCTATAATTTTACGTGCACAATTTTTTATTTAATAATATATAGCTACAGTGTCTAAACACAAGTACAATCAACCTAGAAATCAAGATATCAATTATTTTACCAAGCTATAACTAAAAGAAACTACTTTTAAACACAAATTCCCGCACAATAGCGATTTGCATATGTGACAAAACCCGTGTCCGGTTCAGTATGTCTTTAAGCAAGAATTGCAAAACAAAATTACAATAATTAAGGCAGCCTATTGCTCAAATAGTATATCATCTTTATTTTATAGAGCTAGTAGATAAATATAGACACTAATCGTTTGCTTTTTCTTTCCAAAAACGAACAGACTATAGAGAGGTCTGTTAGGCCGGTCAAATATATGTAAGTTAAATGTATTATATTTACTGTTGTCTAATATTACGTATATATATTGGACATGGACGGAATTCACGTCGTTTTAAGGGCTTGGCAAATTATTCGCAGGTGATTCAGAGCTTGTCAGTTTTTTGGCGTAAAAGGAGCACCAGACAGGTTCGTTAGTTTGGACGGATGTTTGTCGAATTGTTACAAGTCTTGACGCGACTTATACACACAGGCTAATATGTTGTGCTTTTAAAGAATGTAAAAATATAAAATATGATTGGTATTATTTATACCTAAATGTTATTAGAAGGACAGTAACAGTTACTAGAAAAAAAAATTAAAATTGTTTGTTTTTTAACATAAATATTAAAAATTGTTTTTTTTAAACCTAATCTTTAAAAAGCAATATTAAAACTCAATAAAGCAGTGATAAACTGTTAAATGAAAGATTTATATCAAAAGAATTTACATTTACCTTTTAATGATAAGGTCTTTAGCTGACAGATCCCAAAATGGACTGGATGAGTCGATTTTGTGAACAACTTCGACAGGCCATATTAGTATTCCAGGCGTCTCAAGTTTAAGCACCTTCAGGGACAATTCCCTCTTTTCTTTTCGACGAGATACGCTACGATTTTTGTGTGGCATTCATATCGCATGTCGTAATCCCTAACTCGGAATATTAAACATAATTCTCCATCCCTCTGACAGATCTATAATGTAAAAGCCTTGTTAATAAGATATTCAAGAAAGTCAGTGACTTAAAAGAAATTTCCTTTTGTCTTGTAAAGGCTTTTGAGATATTAAAGTCATTTCTACCTTATACGCACATGGTTGGAACAGAGAAAAGATAAAAATTTATGTATTTTATGCTTTATTTGATTTTGGAGAGATTACTTTTAAACAAAATATTATTTGGCTTTGCTCCAGAAAAAAAAGTTTATTAAACATGTTAAGGAAATTAAAATTTTATATACTATGAAGAGCTATTATGTCCTTGCATATTTCAATAAAAGTTAGGATTACTTTAAAACAAAATTATTTCTTTAAAAGTAACCTCAACTTTTATTACATTATGCAAATACAAAATAGCTCTTCATAGTATATAAAAGTTTTAATTTTCTTAAAATGTTTTAAAACTTTTTTTCTGAACAAAGACAAGTATTATTTTGTTTAAAAATGTATGTATCCAGAAAAGCAAAAAAACTCTCATACATTCTTGTGTCTCCCAACCAGAAGCGAACGGAGAAAATAATTTGAGAGCTAAAATTTAAAATTTTTCCCGTAAGTATTATGTTTTCTGTAACGAAAAGAAGACGACTAAATGATGACAACACATACCTAATATTACAATATAATAAAGATAGAAAATTTATTATATTATAATAAATGATACAGTTTTAAACCAGTCGTCTGTTGTATGTAAAACCTCATTTAGACCTGAGTTATGGACACCTTTTAAGTAACAATTTTTAAAAATACAATATATATATATATATATATATATATATATATATATATATATATATATATATATATATATATATATTTTAAATTATTACCAACCCGTAGTTCAAGAACTAAGACGTTTTAGGACATATGTTTATATAAAGTATTTTCCTTTGTAGAATCGCCCCGTTAAGTTTGTCGGTTGAGTTACTGGACACCCTGTATGTATGTGGGTAATTTGTGGTAAATTGGTGAAAACTTTGATGTCGATTGGTGCCTAAACGGTTGGGTTTATCGACTTTAATAAAGAGTACCTTGTTCTTGTCTATAAAATGGCGTCTTCAGCTTTGCGATATCAGTCAAAATAAAAAGTTATGATGTAAATGAATTTCAAGATTCAGGTTAAGTGCCCTCTGGCGGTATAATAATGATAAAATATGTCCAAATGCCTTTCTTATCATAGTTTTCCTACCCCTCCAGATATTTCCACAAAATTGTATACACTCTTTTTGACCATTACATTACATTTTTTGCTGTACAAGTTAAAAAATATTACCAGAGATATTTGAACACAATTTGTATTAAATTTTTTTGAAGAAAATACCCATTTAGTTTGGGGCTAATTTGGTCTCCTGATATTTTTTCCTACGATGAACGGGTTTCATTTAAAAATAATTAAGTAATTTTGTTGCATGACAAAATCGCTAAAATCTGATGTTTTGTATGCTAAATTTGTTTTGATCTAATTTAAAAAAAAGTTAATTAAAGTTGTTACTCTTAGGATGTTACTACACAGTAAAAGACCCAACTTAGAAATAAAACAGCATATCAGATATATTATACACTGAAAAAACTTTGGATTTTAGTTGTCGGTTCATTGTCTCCCTTGGCTTCGCGTCGAAAGACACAACAACCCCTATTTTACACCTTTTATCAAATAAATTGCGAAGTTAACTCTGAAAACGGTGCAACCATGTATGTATACACTGCTACTAGTAAAAACCATTGAAAAAAAAATAAAAAGGAAGCTATGCAATTTAATGCAAAAACAATATAAAATATGTAAAAAATAGGGTTTTGAAGACGAAAATTAAATATTGTGCGTGTTTGACCTTAAAATTTTTTAACTGTGATAATGTATATCTCAAGAACAAAACGTTTCCGAATAAATATCCTGTATACCAAATTATTTTAAAAATGCAATATAATAAATATATGCAAAAATAAACCTAAAATACAATATGTTTATTTGAATACACCCTTTATATTGACAGAACTAGTTAATATACAAGGTGTCTCAAAAACATTATTTTCATGGTCAAGTTTTTTTTTTAAATAGAGCACCCTATATATTTTAACAAATTTTGACTCTGTATTAATTCTACATTAAAAATGTATAACACACTATTGCTGGTTTTTGAGATGTCAGCAGTATGCTGATATACTCATTAATAATTAAAAGTAAAGAAAGAAAATAATATTTTGGTTTCAAATATTTTGATAATTTATTTGATAAAAGGTGTAAAATAGGGGTTGTAGTGTCTTTTGACAAATGTCAAATTTTACGTACAAAACATCAGATTTTAGCGATTTTGCCGTGGATCAAAATTACTTTTATTTTTTTAACAAAACACTGTTCATCGTACGAAAAAATATCAGAAGACCAAATTAGCCCCAAACCAAAATAGGTATTTTTACCTTAAATTTTAATATCACTTTAAAATATAAATACCAACATTTTTAAATTCAATTTAATGTTCCATTCCATATTTAAAACCACCAATTTATTTATTTCATTTTTGACCATGTAGTCATGGTTTTCAATAAAATATCAGGTTACAAAAGAGTTAATAAACTACACCAATAATTAATATAAAAATAAATATGTATATGTACGGTTTAAATATTTTAGTTGATGCAATTTAAACATAGCTATATTTGTTTTATTATAAGTTCAAAAGTTAATTTTAAATTTCGTATCTTCGTAGATATTTCTTTGAACTATTTTTCTATATTAAATTTTAAATTTAGTTTACTTTAGTAAACGTGCTCACTCATTATCTTCTTAATGATTTCGAAAATATCACCAGATATATTTTTTTAATAAGCAAATAATGCCGTAATACCTACACTAATTGAAATTTACACTTCTTCAGATCCTAAAGACCATATTTTCGAAAATAATACAAATAAATATATATAGTATGGTAGTTTTTAAAGATTATGAAAAGATCTATTTATTGCTAAAATTATATCCATGTGTTACATTAATAAGATCATACTCCTTGCCATACTCTGTATATCTTAAGGGGTACTAAAAATATAATTACTGATTTTAAAACTTCAGAATTAACCTAACCAACATGATATTTTTATTTATTTTATATGATAAAAAATGAAACATATAAGATTAAATACTTTGTCATAATTCCTAATACGATATTTAAAACATAATTTGCAAGTGTCCCGAAAAGTTCATGATGAAAAAGCCATGCGAGGAAGCAGTGGCGGCGCCAGGGGTGGGCCGGTGTGGGGAGCGCCCAACCTAAATTGCTCTCGCCCAACAGGTCCACATTTTAAACTGTTTTATGATTCTAATTATATTTTTTTACAAACAAGAGAGAAAAACAAATAAAAAAATTATTTTCTTTTAAGTACATCTTTCCATCTTGGACAATTCATAAAAGCGGAATAATAAATAAAAAACAATGTGTTTTAGATGTTTTATTAAACAAACATCATTTACATTATCAAAAAATGTTTGATCGTTAATAGTGTAACTACAAAGAAACATATCGTAACATTTTATTTAAAATTGCCTATGACAATAATTATTGATAATTTACAATTGATTAGCTTTTAATTCAGTCTCTTTTTGTGAAGCAATGTTCCAAATATCGATGAGTTTTTGACAAAATATAATACGGTAATGCTATTAAAAAGTTTCCACTTTATCTTTTAAATGGGACTTTTTTTAAATAGAAATGGGAGTCATGTAGAACCTTGTTTTAAAGGCCCTTTAAGGCCCTCAACGCCACTATGTTTATAAAAATCGACCCAGCCGTTCCACACTTAGAACCGTTTTAAATTTGGCTTAAATACCGTGCAAACAGTGCGGTTTTAATGAAATTGGCGTGTAAGTCTAGAACGGCATTGCTAATTTTAAAACAAAGTGGCGCTAAGTAGGAATTTAAGGACCTTTAAAGGAGGTGCTACGTGACCTCCATTTTATTTGCAAAAAAACGTTGCCAGTGCGTGACCAAAGTTATTTTAATGCCAAAAAGTAGCTTAAGTGACACCATTTTACACAAATTTTACCCGATCTCGATATCTTGAACCATTCAAAAATTAAGGGGAGAGAACTTTTAAAAACCGCAATGTATGTACAAATTGAAGCTAAACCTTAAACGTCACTAACTCTAGAACGAGGCGCGCTCGTGGCTGCTCCGGTTGTCTCCGGCAAGCGTCGATCTCCGGAGTTAAGCAGTGAAGTGCGCGCCCATAACTTGGATGGGTGACCGGCGGGTTTTGGGCAACGGCACGCGGTGTTCTGCTCGGGGTGCGAACGGACCGAGCAACAACCATCAAGTTATGGAATGAATGGTGTGTGAATGGGAAGGAGTAGGGGTCAAGGTACAATAAGCCTTCAGGCTGCAGTGCACCACCTAGGGGGCGGTCGTCGGGCCTGGGTGGGATGACCCCGAAAGGGCAAAAAAACTCTAGAACGACTGGACCGATGTTTAAACATAAAATGGTGATGAATAGAGAATCAAAGGCTTTTAAATCAAAGTTCCACATGACCCCATTTTCCATTTAAAAAAAGTTGCTAGTGCCTTCTAAACCAAAATTATTTTTATGTCAAGGAGTAGTTTAAGTGACACCCTTTTAACCAAATTTCACCAAATCTTAATAACTTGTCCCATTTAAAGAATAAAGGGGGGGGAATTTTTAAAGATTCTTACTGTATATTTTACTAAAGGTGGTAGTAAGATATTTTTGGTTTACACAGCCTACTAAGCAAACAATTTTCTCGAAAACCGTTTGTTTTATCACACAACTGCAAAAAATCATACATTTGAATTTTTCTGTGGGCATTATGCTGGTGTAACTTAACTTTTAAAATTGATCTTACACATAAAATTCTGGTCATCAACAGGCTTCACCCCCATTAACACCCCCTATGGTGGAAGAATCTTTTATTGGGTTCTTACCTTCTTTAAGACATACAATAAATACAACTTTTTAACTGATAGGGATGTGCAAATTTTCGTGAGATTTGATGCGAAAATGTTGCCACAGTTTTTTCTACCCAATTTTTAATGATTGCAGGTTGGAGGGGTTTTGATTTTAGTTTATGGGACCTTCTAAAATATTTGTACTAAATTTTAAATCGCCCTGTATTTATATAAAAACAATATTGAACTGCACATTTTATTGGCCCACCCTCTAGATTTCTTTGCCGGATATCGCCCAACTTAAAAAAAGCTGGCGCCGCCACTGCGAGGAAGCCAGTGACTTCAAGTTTCCCTTTGCATTATTAAGTCATTTTTGTAATATTAAGAAATAACTTTTATACATTTATTGCAACTAAGGGTGGGTAACTGGGTAACTGTAAAGAATGTTTTATTACAATAATTCAATAAATATGTCTTTGGAAATAGGAATTGTGTTAACGTTGGTATCGGATGTTACATGTTTGATTAGTCACTCGATATACTGGGGTAGTATAAAGGACCTCAAAAATCTTTTTCTACGACTATTTAAAAAAAACTATACATTAATAATGTTATTTTAAACAGGTAAAAAGTCCCATTACACACGGCCATTATCAGCCACGCTCATTACCGACATCCATTACCCACCACCGTCTTAAGGTGCTTTAATTGTTTTGTGCATAAATACGATAATTTGTATATGTTTCCGACAACCCCGTTTTCTAAATGTTACTTTTCATTTAAGGTCACTATTTTTATGTCACATATATTAAATAAAAATATTTAATAGGTACGTAAAATCAACTAATAATAAAATCAATCACGTTCGATCAAAAAAATTGCAGTAGGCTATAATGTCATGGCTGACAAATATTCTGTGGCAAATAGGGAACATTTAATTTTTGTCGTACCTACATATGACGTTGGAAATAAATAACATTCCTTGCGTGGCCCTGGGTATTAGAGGGGTTCCGCGAGCTATTATTTTTAACACGCTTTTTTACAAATATTTAATTTTAAACAAAAAGTTATAGTACGAGATCCCACTGCAAAATGACTACGTTCATAATGTACAGAATTTAAATTACATTTTTACATACGTTTATAAATAGGAAAATATATTGACAATAGGGTGTCAATCGAAATTGGCAGCAAGCTATTTTAAATAAATAAATAAAAATTAATTTTCTGAACAAAATTTCGTTCACTTGTTTTTTTAAATAAAACATTATACACATCATGGCAACAAATGTAAAGAATTCGAAAATCCATGGCTGTCTATAGAAAAAAATGTATTATGCATATTTTTATATCAAAATTAAAGATATATTTTTTTAAATATGATAATACACGGCTGCCTATGAAAAAATGGCCGAAAAATGGGGTGCCAGCTGTTAAAAACACGAAGTATTCAAAATAAAGTAAGAGTTGGCGCGCAACACCACTTCTTAGATAAAAAGTTCTTCTTTATAAAAATGTTTGCTTGTAAAAAAAAAATGATTTATAGAAAAACAGGGTGCGCAAAAACTTGAAAACACGATTTTTCTTCAAGAATAATAAACCCTTTATTTTGCAGTTTCAAGCAAAATTTTCACTTGGAAAATTTATTTAGAAAAGTTTCATGAAACTGATTTTGGCGTAATAAAAATTAATTATTTTAGATTTTCTAATAAGATGACCTTAAAAGTCTTACAATTTTCTGTTCAAATTTCTTCAAATTCCTACACAACATAATTTTGAAGCAGTAAACTGTTTAATAAAATTTTGTTTTATTATTTTTATCGATTGCAAACTTTATTCTAAATAATTGTTTTTAGGCATGTTGCTTAAAAATAAAAAAAAATAAAAGTACTTTACTCTTGGAGAAAAATCATGTTTTTCGGGTTTTTGTAAACCTTGTCCACAAAACCAACATTTGTAAGTCATATTTTTTTACAAGAAAAAATTATTAATAAGATTTTTTAAGAAAAATTGGCACACTATATTTGCAAGTCATATTTTTTTACAAGAAAAAATTATTAATAAGATTTTTTTGAGAAAAATTTGGCACACTATATGTTAAAAATTTGCGGATCCATGTTTATTAAACTTTTCTTTATATTTTTTTATGTAGAATTTGCCCATAATTTTTCTTAACAACATTCTGTGACACCCTATACAGTGCTTGTCTTAAGTCAGGACCCCTTCTAACTTTTCAATTGTTTTAGTATTTTTTAGGATAATTTGGAGACTTTTGTAAGACAACAGATACCAATTTTAGACAAATGACAAATTTACATGTTAAACTGAGAGTTGGGCACAATTTTGAAAACAAACATTAAATGAATGGGGGGTCTTGTGGCACTGTATAATACTCGTACTTAAAAAACAAAAACACCTCTTAAATAGAACCATCTTTTATTAGGCTAGCAAGATATTTGTAAAAGGCGGAGGACGGATTTAAACTTGTAAAAACTTGCTTTTTCGTGTAAAACTTGTATCGCGAACCTTGACAAATTCTAAAATTATTTGACAATGTTTGACAGCTTGCATTGTTCCTCGCCAACTGTAATAAATTTTAATAGTTTGAAATAAAGAAAATTTTTTTCGTAATATTTTACAATTTCTAACAAGGGCTAAATATTAAAACTTTTAATCCTACTAAAGTACGCCAATGTCATTGCAATCAAAATAAATAGGGCATTTCAGTTAAAAATATCAAAAATATTAAGTGCAAAACTTGGAAATTTGGCAACAATACAGAAATATCACTGTTAAGTTCTTCATACCCAGCACCTTGCAAACACTGAATTTTTTAAATGAAGCTTAAGCGGTATAAAAGACATTTTGTGGTTGCAGTAATTTTTACTAACCCAGTAAGCATATCGCTCATCCGAAAGAAAAATGACAACTCAAAAATGCATAATTTTAGTTATGTTGTTAAATTGGCTTTAAAAATCCTATACTTCTACCAGACAAAGTTTCGGGTAGATGTTTATACAATTTTATAGTTTAGTTTATAGCCTTCCGAAAAACAAATTGGAGTCGTATAGCGGGATGAGGGCAGGCAAATAAAAACCACTATTGTATTTATCCCAAAATTTCGTGGCTGTATTGCCACTTTATCAAGGGCCAAAAGTTTTACATACGAGGTCTCACTGCCTTTAGAAACTCTATTGTCTAACAAAAATATATACTCTGAAAAAACCACCTCTGAGCAGCACAAAATTTGTTGTATTCAATACTATTGACAAAAATAATATAGTTAAGTTTCAATTTATTAACCTTTGGTACCTGGTACCTGCCAAAACCACTATGAGTCAAATTTCATAGTCTCTCAGCGCTTCTACCTCTGCAGGGAGCATGGACTGATAAACTTTCAGCTTTTACAACATAATGAAGATCTGCAGCTCATGGGCTTTTTATTCTATGTATAACGTTCAAAGTGGAAAGATCGTTGCTTATCACAAAAACCGTTCTATTTTGAAAAGTGTCGCAGGTAATCTTCGATGTTTTAAAAGGAAAATAGTCATATTTAAAAAAAAACGAATATTTTAAATGAAAAGTGACATAGGTCAATATGTTAATCTTTTTTCTTACTAAAATCAGCTGTTATAATTTTGTTGCTTTTGCTACTTACACAATTAAAAACAGTTACTGTCGAGTCTTTATTTTATAACATTTCCACGCAATTGTGTCGGCAAATAAACATTAATAAACATTTTTAGCAACCGCGCCGCTGGTTCACTGGGTAACAAAGAGATTACAGTAAAAACCACTCAAACCCGTAATTTAATTGGTTTGAATCGCCATTCAAAACTGTCTCATTGGGGCTTCATGGTTAGTTCTGGTACGGACAATGTTTCGAGTGTAGTTTTTAGTTTTTTTTTCTATAGAAATCAACCAAGAACAATGCATTTTCTTTTTAACCGACTTTAAGACGAGGTTCTCAATAATACTACTTTCTCGGACTTCCATTGTCTTTATTTTTTAACTGATACACGACATTTTGGGGGTATCTATCTCCTAACCGTTTTCAGGTGAACTAAAACTACTCTTAAGAAACTACGAGGAGCATTCTTACGAAGACGAGACCGGCCAACAACACATCGAATAACAAACATTTGTCTACCAGATTCCCTATGAATGTGGTGAAGTATACGTTGGGGAAATAAAAAGACCGCTAGAAATTAGAATAAAAGAACACAAAAAACATACGAAACGAGATGAAACGTCGAGATCGGGGGTGACCGAACGTGCATGGTCAAAACAGCACCACATACAGTGGTCGGTGGCCATAATTATTTATAAAGAAGATCACTGGAAAAAAAGAAATTTATAGAAGCGGCTGTGATTTTAAACAACGAAAATGTATTTAGCAAGCCAATCATCGATATACCAAATATCTGGCAGCCAATGCTGAGCCGAAAAAAGTATATACTTAGTATAAAAGTCGTAGTTTCTTAAAAGTAGTTTTAGTTATCACTTGAAAATGTTTGAAGATAAATACCATCCGAAACGTCGCGTATCAGTTAAAAAATAAAGGCAATGGAAGTCCGAGAAAGTAGTATTATTAAAAACATAATATTGTCCATCACCTTTTAAAAAACGAGAGGTTTTCAATTCGCTTGTTTTGTTATGTTCCGCGATTACTCCGTTCATGAACCGATTTTAAAAATTATTTTTTTATTTAGAAGCGTTAACTTTTGCAGTGGTCCCATGAAAAAAAAGGCAGGATCGCCAGAGAGAAATGTACTAGCCTATTTTATCTCTCTGCCGTACGTTGTTCGTACGGCAAAGCTGCCTCTATATAGGTATATGTTAAGATAATAAATTGAAAGAATTGTCATCGACAACCTTGGGGTAAAATTAACCCTTTTCACCCAAACTAAAAGACAAGCGGATAGATGCATCCCCGTGTGTATTGATTTGTTGTAGCCCCGCGTTTATCGATTTATAAACTTTTGACAGATATATTGTATTCTACAAGTGATTAGCTGCAGCTCCGTGTATATTGATTTATTGCAGCCTCGTGTGTATCAATTTATAAGCTTTTGACAGACAATATTAAAAACCAAAGACAGAGGTGGGAGGCTATGGTTAGTTTTGGTTAGTTAAATCTCTTTTTAATTCCTTACTTAAACCTTCATTGCTGTCAAAAGCCTATACCTCGATACACACGCGTGCTGCAGCTATCCACTAGAAGAGGTAGTAGTGGTGTTTTTAGTAAATATTTTCCGATTTAATTGTAAACAGTGGCGGCGAGTGCGTGGGTGCACGGGGCCAATGCACCCAAAGAGGTGAAATGCATAGGTGCAATGCACCCATATAAGAAAATAAAATGTTTCTTGAAACTTGCTTGGCGCTGGAACCCATATGAAAACTCAAAACCCGCAGCGCCTGATTGTAATAATAATAAACTAAAAGGGAAAAATACATATAAAAAAAAGTTGAACCGACTTCAAAAATTCAGTAAAACTTACTATTAAACTAAGAATAAAAAAAGACACAAAAAAGGAGTCGGGTAAATAAGATATATATTATGTGCTCAACTACTCAATTTTAAAAACTAAATAAACAAAAGATTTTATAGTTTATTGCCATATGCTATTACCCACTTTTTTAAATTTTTGTGAGTTTAACTGATTCTCTTGGAGCCGGTTCAATTATTCTTTTAAATATTTATGTAAAGGTTTTCAAAATTATTTTAATTGTCACGTTATAAGTTTTTAGTGAATTTCAGTCACTTGCATTAAATAATCCAGCGAATTATAATTTTCGTGGTTTGTTTTTAAAAATCACTAAAAACCCTATGAACCCCACAGTTACTTATTCATGTACAGGGTGAGCCAAATTAAACTTGCACACTTTTTAAGTAACAATAACTTTTTATCTGTTGCGCCTATCTTTTTATTTTTACAGGGCTAATAGGTAGATATGTTTTCTCTAGGTTTTTTAATTTTGGTCGCATAGATTTAGTCAGGACTGGACTTACGGGACTTTTTCAAAATTATGCATTTAACCTCGTTGCAAAAGAATTCGGATTTAGCTATAATTGAGCTAATACGTTTTTCTTGTAGACAAACTTTAAAAAATCATTTAGTAAAAGCGAATCTGTCAATAATTTGAGGATTTAGGAATTATGATAATAATAAGATAAAAAAATGATGTGCCCCAAAAGCATGTATTTCTCTCGATTTTAACAGGGAACTTTTTAATTGTGCTTTTAATATCAAAAATGTGAGGTTACCATGATTCCTAAGTTGGATGCTGACACAACTTAACAGTAAATTAATTAAGATTAAACGTATTAGCCTAATTGTAGATAAATTCTATTTTCCTTGCAACGAAGTTAAATGCACCGTTTAGGAAAAAGTCCCGTAAGTCCGGTCCTGACTAAATCTATTCGACCAAAATTGACAAACCTAGAGAAAATGTATCTACCTATTAACCCTGTAAAATTGAGAAAGATAGACACAAAAGATAAAAAGTTATCATTAGGTAAAAAGTGTGCAAGTTTAATTTGGTCCCCACTGTACTGTGTTTATAATTTAGAAATGTTTAACCGTTTAAAAATAACAGCTAAATTATGAATTCAAAAATATTTTTTTGATTGTTCTGAAAAAGTTGTTTTTGAATTGTGGCACTTTTCTTTCGGATAAGCGATGTGTATTGAATTCATTTTATGTAAACATACCACCGCTTTTTACTAAAACAGACCACAGAATGTCTGTTTCGCACTGGTCCTCCCATTTTCAAAAAAACAATACTGATTAGACTGCCGCAGACTCCAACACCAACTAGTAATTGAAAACAAAGCCCAATAACGGCTTGAGGGCAATTTTCTGTTATGTATCTACCACCATATCCCACAGTAGTTTGTGTTTCAATGCTAAATAATAAATATCCTGCAAAAGAGTCAATACCTGCAAAGAAAAATGTTATTGATTTAAAAATGTTTAATAAACAGAATAAATAATAATACTTTGTCTAGACTGGTTTGAAAATATAAAACAGGAAAAATGCTTTCGGCGAGTGAACAAATAACTTGAGCAAGAATTCGTTGTATTCTGCTTATTTGCTGTGTTTGTCGCTCATGTTTAAATTATTGTATTATTCTTCATTTTAAAAACGGCAGAAAAGTAGGGATTCTTCTTGTTCTTAAAATTAAAATTACAAAAATAAAACCTTTATTACAAAAAAATAATAAAAATAAATTTAGAGTTTTAGTCTATGTATTTACGGATGAACCTAACTGTATGAACCTGTTTTTTCAAAAGTAAAAAAAATAATATCTCAGCTGAAGCTTTTTAACTTATATTATATTACTATTTGAGCAGAGGTAGGTAGCGGCGCATTGAATAATAAAAGACACAATAATAACTACCTACGAAAAGCACAGGGCTTTCGTTTATAATTTAACCTTATACTAAAAAAGCTTCTTATACAGAGTGGGCCATAATTGTATGAGCAGCTTCAATATCCAATACAACAAACATTAGAAAACTTACGCATATTTAATTGATATTATTTTAAACTACAACTAATGTGAATTTTTATGACCCAAACATTATGTTGTCCAAGTGACGTCCCTCATATTGCTGACATTCTTAATCCGACAAGTTGCTCGCGGAATGGCGTTTATTAGGGATTTTGGTCAGTGGACAATTCCCAACAGAAACATCAACTTCAACTTCATTCTCCCAAGATTTTTGTGTAGTCTACAATATCAGCAAGTGGGATTATTGGTCCATTTTTTCCGAAAATGAAAGAGGAGTAGGTACCCGTAACGGTGAGAGCTGATAACTAATACCTATAAGATGTTACAGGGATTCTAAGTCCCGGCTCTTCAACAATTTGAAGGCCATTTGACGACCTAGTTTCAACAAGATGGAGCCACCTGCTACACTGCCACAGTATCCATAAATTTGTTAAAAGAAATGTTTTCTGGAAGACTCATCTCACGAAGGAGTAATATTTAGTGGCTCTCTTGGGGCCTGGATCTTACTTCAAATGATATTTTCTGTGTGGTTACCTATAATCAAGGGTCTATAAAGATAATACAACCACGTTGGACCAGCTTAAACAAAACATTCTGCGGGAAATAAACGCTATTCCGCAAGGAACTTGTCATCAAGTTTTTAAAAATATGCAACTCCGAATTAAGAATGTCAGCAACGTGAGGGACGTCACTTGGACAACATAGTTTTCAGGTCATAAAAATTTACAGTAATTGTTGTTTAAAATAATATCAATAACATATGTGTAAGTTTTGGTAAACTTGCATAGTAGTCAATATTCGGAAAAATTTAAATACATAACCCATATTATTTTAATGTTTCCTCTGCTGTATTTCCCTTATTGCTTTAAAAAGGTTATTACCATACACAGATAAAAATATTTTGTAAATATACCTACGTTGTTAAATGTTGTTTATGTTTAGCAAGTCGAACGCAACAAAAGTACATCTTATTTTTACAGAAGGTATGTAAAAATATTTGTAAATTTTCATAACTTACATATTTATACAGTGGGGCCTATAATGTTTATCGCCCTCCTTTTAACTTCTGAACCGTTTGAACTTGAAACGATAAATATTTTATGACCAAGGTCTGCATTTTTTGACATATCAATAATCGCTCTAAATGTCTAAGGGACAGCTGGGCGCGATTTACTAGCAATATGTACCTCATTGTAAAGCTCCTGACGAGTACTTTTTAACTTTAGAATGTAAAGTCAGTAGTTTGGCATATTACAAAATGATATTTACGCAAATACCATATTTAGATAACCCTATTTTTAAAACTAATGAAGCCAAATGTAATTAAAAGTATTTTGTTCAATTTTCTTCAAACTCTTTTAATGGTGATATCTGTGACACTAACATTTTTTTTATTTAAAACCCTGTATAATATATCTCTAGTAAAGAAGTTTTAAGAAGAAATTAAGAAAATACTACATTAATTTCATATAACCTTATATATAAAAGGTTTCAGAAATATGGCCATCTATACAGGGTATTCGGAAAATGCGTTAGGAAATTTTAAGGGGTCATTCTGCAATGAAAAATAATGTTAGTAACTGAAATGTCGAAATCTCCTTGGTTACCAAGTTACAGAGGTTAAAAGTTCAATTTTTATTTTTGTTTTGTCGCCATATTGCATTTAATTTTTAACCAATCTAATTGACATTTGGCACAGAAATTAAGCTTTGCAGATTTAAAAATTTGAAGATAAAAGTACTTTTTTATACCGCCAGAGGGCACTTTACCTGACACTTAAAATTTATTTACATCATTACTTTTTATTTTGACATATATCGCAAAGCTGAGGGCGTCATTTTATAGACAATCAAGAACTTCAAAATAGGATACTCTTTATTAAAGTCGATAAAACCAACCGTTTAGGCACCAATCGACATTAAAGTTTTCACCAATTTCAATCAATAACTTACATACATACAAGGTGTCCAGTAACTCAACCGGCAAACTTTACGAGGCGATTCTACAATGGAACATAAGAAAAAACTTCATATAAACATATGTCCTAAACGCCTTAGTTTTTCAAAACGGGTTGTTAAAAATTAAAAAGAAAAAGTACTTTTAGAAGCTTTAAAATGATAAACCACAAAACCCCATTTCCATTAAAAAAATAAAAATGGCTACCAGCTGTCAGCCTATATAATAGTTCCAGTTTTTTTGAAAATATACCAAACGGTTCAGACGACGGACTTAGGACGTCACTATATGTATAGACTAAAGATGTCAGATTCTATAAACATGTTTACTATAATTTTTACATATAAGATATGTAAGGTTACAAATACTTTGTTATAGTTTTCTTTTGGGGCACATATATGTATTTTTAAATATATTTTGATTTTAGTAACCACATAAAAACAACGACGTCCCTGTAGTTATGAGTGGCGTGGCTACTATGGGGCTAGGCCGGACAGTGCCCCAGGCCTTGGATTCCGACACACAAACTATAATTAAGAGTAGTTAAAAGTACAGAATACAAATGTAATTTTTCCTGTGGCGTTAAAAATAATTTCTTGTGTTTTAAGTGGATCGAAGGTCGTGAAGACTATTTTTTTTGTGGTAAAGCACAATTTTTTTTCAACATTTGTCATTTGTTTTATTTTTAAGGAGGCGAGCCTAAAGGCCCTAGTTTATGTTTTTGCCCCGGGGCCTTTGCTTACCTAGCTACGCCACTGAATAATATACAGTGTGTCCCAGGATACGTGTTACAAGAGGACAAATGAACCACAAATTTATGAATTTTGGGAAAACTGGTTGCATGGTTCAAAACTAATAAATACAAAATTTTACCCCAATTGGTATTATACAGGGCAAGGTATAACTAAAAATATGTAAAATGCCCAGGAGCTAACTACTTATATTTTAAAAATAAAACCAAATTTTATAAGTAAATGTTGTAGTAAATTGAATTTTATATAAAAATTTGAACATAAAGCATAAAAGCAAAAAAAATGTGGTTGTCAATTTTTGACATTACGCATAACAACTTAAATAATGGACACGAGGAAGCAAAATTTAAAAGCAAATGTGATAATTTTAAATATTTTTGAAAAATTCGCTGCCTTAAGCCAAGTATTTTAAAAACAATTATTGCATAATGTAAAAATTTACAAAAATATGTTTTTACTTTAATTCTTTAAAGTTTTAACATAATATTTAATTCTCTACAACATTAACTTATACGATTTTGCCCTATTTTTAAAAATAAAGGTAGATACTTTACTTTTGGTTATTTTTACCTCACTTGGTATTGGGATAGGTATTTTTTTAAAGGTTTTTAAAAGATCTTTTAATAGTGAAATATTTTATAGGGTGTTCCATTAAAAAACACTTTTATCATACCCTGTATATCTTAAGAAATAATAAAAATCTGATAACTAATTCGGAAACTACAGAACTAACCCAACAAACTGATAGTTTTATTTATTTTGTAAGATGAAAAATAAAAAAGTTAAGCGGGGGTTTAAATTTATAACCCGACACCCGGTACATGAAAATAACACTGTTGTGATTGGTACGTCTGAAACACAATTTTTCCGGCCCAAACAGGAAATTTTAGTTAGCCGTAGACCTGTCAAACACATCTCCTGCTTTAGATTGAAAATACACCCTTGACCCCGCCTTATCTCGGAAACCGTATTTCAGGGCAATAGGGGCCTCTAGGGCCAACTCCAGAAGTGTAGGGCCTTTAATGAGCTCGAATTTAGCGTCAAAAATACATGAGAATACATAATATGTCTGAATTTCGTGTATAAACTTTCATTTTTCTTTTGTGGGGCTGTGTGTTATTATTAGATTTTTTTATTTTACTGAAAATATCTGGAAAATTAAATAAAAGATTTTTAAAATGAATTTTTATTTTTATGATGGAACGCAGTCAAGTGAAGAGGATGGGCGAAAGGGGAGGGAGTTGACCACACCTCCTCGTGCTACGCCACTGGTAAAATAGATAATTTTTTTCTGTTTTATTAATAAATTGTTATACTTGTATAACTATGTAACATACTAGAATCGCTTATATCAAAACAAGACAAATAAATTTAAAATATTATTACCACAGATTAAATTTAAGGCCAGACAAAAATGTCTTCAACAAGGACCAGAATATTTGTTATGTAGCAAATCAATCATTAAAATTTAATTAGAAAAAATATTTTTCAAATCCGTTACTGTAACGAGAACTTTTACATCTGGTCTTTAATCCAGGTTTTTACCTTCCAAACAAGAACTATTAGTGGTACCATTCCAGGTCTCTACACTATCAATTGAAATAATTGCCCAGAATCCGGCGAACATTAACCAAGTCATCACGAAAACTAAGGAAAGAACAAGCAACGTCCATACCCAAGAACTTTCTATCAATGTGTTAGATAAATCCAAAATAAATCTGTAGGATATTTGGCTTGATGTTTTTTGATGAATTGAGGATTTGCCACTTTTTCGGACTAGTCGTGGAACTAATCGAAATCTGTGTCTTTGAGACCAACTCTGTAAACTAAATAGGTATCTTATTTATTAAAAGAAAAAGGTAACACAAATATTTAAAGGGTAATATTTAACCTACTTTACCCCTCTCAACTTGAAACCTAAAAATTATACATGCAGTTAATGACTTCTAATAAAATTAATTAAGTTAAGAGTTTTTGGTTAGACAACTTAGATCAAATTTAATGGACAAACCTCAAATTTTGCAAAAAATGTTTTTATGCGGGGGTAATTTTAAGTTGGTAATTTTCTTTTAACACTGTATAAAATGCAAGAAGGTAAGAAAATTTTTCAAATAAAATTATGTCCGAAAATGCTTCGTTGCCGAGATACAGGATGTTAAAGTTTTAATAAAAAATGCCTTTTTTATCATAACTTATCTACCCCTTCAGATATTTTCACATAATTTGGTACATTAATTTTGAACATTACATTATATTTCTTGCTGCAGAAGTATTTAAAAATGTTTTACTAGTGGCGTCAACAAGCGAACAAGATTTGTATTGAATTTTTATGAAGAAAAAATGGTACACCACCGGTTTTTCTTCGAATCAATATAATTTTTAAATACTTATTAACTTTGGGGTTAATTTGATCTCCTAATATTTTCCGTACAACGAAAGTTTTTGTTTAAAAAATCAATGGTATTTTGATGCATGGCAAAATCGCTAAAATCTGATATCGTCCGTATAAAGGTAAAACTAACTAAGAAACAATTTTATGTTTGGGAGATATCAGCAATTTTATATAAAAAAGCCCCTGTTGTCATGTTTCATATTGGTATCAGAAGTAATGGATTCTATAAAGCTGATTTTATAGATTGACGTCTCCGTTTCCGATCGCCGTTAGACTTTTCGGTTTCTGATCTGGTATGGTATGGAAACGGTGAACAAAATTGACAAATGCAAAATTATTGTTTCATCTTCTGAAAACATCTAACTGAAAACGTCAAATGACAAACGGAAACAGACACGTCAATCTATAAATTCACCGTAAGAGTTGCTTCCAATTTTAACGAAAAAAAAATTATCCAAAGAACATAAGAAATAAAACAGTTTTCGTACTTTGTGAATTTGACCTCTTATGTTACCGAGTAATTTTACCATATAGTGCATAATTATAGTAACATAGCTGCACCTAAAAACACTAGAAACAATTGTTAGCTTACTTAACTTAAAACTAAATTAATGGTTTAACTTTAATACACCACCGATTAATATTCTGTCTCGACTCTTGCATCCGAAAAACTCACTAAAAGACACAGACGGACTATTATATTTATTTACGATTTAAGTTACTTAGGGAGTTTTGCCGTTACCACAAAAGCTTTGCTTGCACTTATTAAAATGTAATATTTTATTTAAGGGCTTTAGAAGTCAAACATGGCAGTTTTGAGTTGTTCATATGATAGAACTATTACAGCAAGTCACTTGGGTATGTTATTTAACTAATTTTAAGAAAAATGTTGCTTAGTGACATTTGCCTTTAAACTGACGATATGGTGTTTTATTTCTAAGTTTTTTAAGTCTAGTTGACTGCATAATACCTTCTTAGAAGCAACAACTTTTTAATGACATTAAAATTCTAGAAATGTAAGTATATAACCTTATTTTAATACAAATTAAACAAATACGAATTTTACATAGAAAACATCGTATTAGATTTTAGCGATTTTGCCATGCTACAAAATGACTTTTATTTTTTAAAACGAAAAAAGACGTTCGTAGTACGAATAATATCAAAAAACCAAATTAAATGTCAAAATAATATTGATTTAAAAAAGCAGTGGCGTACCATTTTTTCTTCTGAAAAAATCAATACACATCTTGTTTGAACGCCACTGGTATTTTTTATAACTTGGACAGCAAAAAAATGTAATGCAATGGTAAAAAGAAGTGTACCCAATTTTTTTAAAATATCTTAAGTGGTAGGAAAGTTATGATAAAAAAAGCATTTTTTCTTAAAACTTTAACACTCTATATGTCGGAAAAAGGCATTTTCGGACTAAATTTTATTTAAAAATTGTTCTTTTTGTCTTACATTTTACACAGCATTAAAAAGAAAATACCAACTCTAAAAATAATCCAGTATAGGGTTTCCTAACTATGGTACGAAACCTTATAGGGTGATTTCTTATGTCGTTTTATAAAAAAGTTTCTCTAACCATGTGTCCAAATTTGCCTAATTTATGAGACACAGCTCGTAAAATTTAACAAAATCGATATTTTATAAGTGTCTTTAAATCACCCTTTAACCGATTTGGTTGAAATGTCATAAACTTATTTAATGTAATATGCTGTAAAGCTTTACCAAGATAAGAATTATGGCGTCTAGTGCCGTCATAGGGGCGCTACAGTCAATATTATTGAGAGAAAAAGCACGCTGCGATTAAGCAATTAAAAATGCAACTTTTTAATCTTTTTCATTTTTATTGTATTTTGCTTCGTTTGCGAGTGAAAAAAATAAAGCCGCTTTAATTTGTTCTATTAGCTATTAAGGGGGGTAAGGTATTCAATTCACAACTCACGTTTTCAAAGTCGGTGCCCCTGATAACTTCAAAACTACTGCACCGATCCTTTTGAAATTTTAAACACTATTTCTGTACATCATTTACGAGGTAACGCTGTCGAGTTTTTTTAAGCGCATTGGTTTAAGGGGGTAAGGTATTCAATTTACAACTCACGTTTTCAAAGTCGGTGCCCCTGATAACTTGAAAACTACTGCACCGATCCCTTTGAAATTTTAAACACTATTTCTGTACATCATTTACGAGGTAACGCTGTCGAGTTTTTTTTTTCATAATTTTGATTTTGCAATAACAAATTAGCCGATTTTTTCCCACAAAATTGTGTTTCTCACTTCAAAGTGTTCGAAAAAATGAAAAAATTTGGAAAAAAAAAGAAACTCGACAGCGTTACCTGAGGAAAACTATTACCTAACGAATGAACTTTGATTTTTTGATTTCAGATGATCCAGCACCAAGTTATGAGGGGCACCGCAATTCAACTTTTTCGAGACACGTCCGAACAATTGCTGCCATTGCCGTATTTTTTAATATTTTTTGTAAAAATTTGATGAAACATTCTTCGAATGTCATACTTTAATGTACCATTGGTTGAGTAAATAAATTTTAACTGTGTCGTCAGAAAAAAATCACGAAAACATGGCTTTTTTGTACGATTTGACCTTAGCCCCCCTTAATAAACAACATTAAATATTTCGTTTTTAGTAAATAGGGAAAGTGACGATTTCCGATATTAAATACACCACTGCTCATTTATTGGAAGTCAAATTAATTGTTTATTTTCGTTTTTTATAAAGGAAAGTAACCAAATAATATGGAATACCATTTGGTTTTTGACACGTAATTTGCATACACATTATAAATATAAAATTGTTTATAGTAGTTATTAGCAATCATATACAGGGTAAGTTTTTTCGATGTTTAGTGAAGGGATCTCAGAAACCGCTGCAGCTACAGAGATGCATGGTTGAATGGGGAAAGAATTGCAGTTTTTAGAGTTAAGTTTAAATCACTTCTTGTTGATGGCTTAGTAGATTTAAGAAAAAAAAAACGTTTTTTCAATTTTTTTCTCTGTTACTCAGTTAATATTCGGAATAGAAAAAAAGTGTAAATAGAAATCTTGCAGATAATTATCCTTCCAATAGAAACGTATTATCCGATATTAAAATGTAGTGATCGTTTTTGAGCTACGACAAAAACTTGCATTTTTAAAAATTGAAACCATAGTTTGCTCTGAAGTTTTAAAGAGGCCTTTTTATAAGCTCTTTAACGATGTGTAGCAAGATATACTTTAAATAAAAAATAACGTAGTTTTGGACCATATAATTTCCAAATTTGTGTGTTTTTCTAGTTGGCCGCGAAAGAAGGGAACCAGTACTGTTGAAAATTCCTTTTTTTACGGCCTTTCCAATAAATATTTTAACTCTTATCATTGTAAGACTCAGTTTACGTAACGTAAATTTTTAGTTTTTGTTATTTATTGTAATCAATTAAGTTTGTTTTTTAAAATTTAATAGATTTATAGAACTATCAACGTCTCGTTAGACGTTTTAAAAAACTTTAAAGAATAAAATCTTAAATATATTTTTTTAAGGGTTAGTGTCTAAATTATTTAATTAAAAGTTATGAAAATGCTCTTTTTTAATTTATAGATTTAAAACATGTATCGTACTGGATAGGATGAAAAAAAGTAATTGCCAGCAAAACAAATTCAATTGTATAGGTCAAAACGACATAAAAATAACTAATTTAAAAATAATTATGTCTCAAAGTTATTTCTTTATTTAAAATATATCTTGCTATACATCATTATTATAAGCTTTGTATAATAAGGCCTCTTTAAAAATGTCATAGCCAGGTATGGTTTCCATTTAAAAAATTTAAGTTTATGTCGTAGCTTTAAACCGGACTACTTTAATTAATATCGGATTTAACCTTTTTATTAAGAAGATAAATATCCACAAGTTTCCTATTTACAGTTTTTTTCTATTTCGAATATTAACTGAGAAATAGAGGAACAAAGATTTTTGAAAAAAAAACGTTTAGTCGAAAAAAATATATAAACTAAATAATAGGTCAATGGTGTACTTTGTTTTCAAAAATATTTGCCATGGTGCCCACTGATACGTCACTGGAACCAATAATCTTAATCGCGTTAAAGCTTTACAAGTGTCATATTATATTAAATAAGTGTGCCTAACTTTAAACTATGTAAATAGGTTTACTGGTTTTACGATATACTATATAAAATACCGCCTTTACGAATTCATACTTATACGCATTCGTTCTGCATGGCCATATGACTATAATGTGGTAATAGATAGAATATGGCGTTTTGAATAATTTCTTGTAAGAAGTCTTTTAAAAGACAAATAAAATATTTGAGGGGACTAGTTTCAAATTGTACATTCTGCATTTATACTTATTCATACTACAGTGAAATAAGTGTAAGTAGTATTTTTCAGCGCTGACATTTAAATAAATCACTATGTAGGAGATGATTGCGTACATCCAGAACAGACTGTTCAAACTTAAAAAAAGAATGCATTATATTCAATGTATAGGTTGATTGTTCATTTGTTAGAAAATATAATATAATAATATAATATATGATATTGAACATTGTACAGGGTGGCGGCATTTCGTTAACCTTGCAGGGCATAGCGGAAACTAAATGACAGAGAACAAATCTGATTGCGCAATCCCGATATTAATTTTTAAAACAAACTTAATGGTGAAAGTAGATCATGGATAACTTGATTTATTTTGGAAATATAGAGTATTTTTCAAATTTTTTCAATTTGGCCAAAAACTTGTAAATCGCTTGATATTGGAGAATTGTAAATAGAAAAGTTTTAGGGATTTTTACGTAGAATTTAGTGGCGTACCTATATTTTCACTTTTAACTATAAAGTTATAACACAAAGTTGCTTATTTTTTGATGGTATATTTTATCATCAGTTAAAAGGTCTCCTTAAAAGCTATAAGAAATACTACAATATTTGATAAATCTATGTTCAATACTTTCGGAAATACGGCCTTTATCAAGATTTTTTTAACAAAATTGCATAAAACAAAATTTTCTTTATAAAATACTATTTTAATTTTAACGTTTCGGCTCTCGGTATGAGGCCTTCATCAGAACTGGAAATACAAAGAGAAAAAAAAGCACAATAGGGCTGTGGCCAATTACAAAAATAAATATAGTTACCTTATTAGATAGAAATTTCCATGTCCAGTAAGTGTTAAAATTCAACATAAACACAACATTTTTGGACGATCACATAACGGATTTTAGTAAACATATGTTACACACACAGCGACATAATTTTAAAACTTAATAATAAAAGGGGAGCAGCCGTTATGACTATTATTTTTGTTTTCTTTTTTTTAAATTTAAATTATTAAAGGGAATTTATTTCTTTGTACCGTTCAGGAAAGCGACATCTATGGTATATTAAAAAATATATGTTAATCCAACGCATAAAATTTCGGAGATTTTTTTAGGTTGTTCTCATGCTAGAGTATCAATTTGATGTTATTATTAAAAGGTGGCAGTATTTGTAGATTTAAGTAGTTTTGTTGATTTAAATTGTTCTTAAAGATGTTTTTATTATTATTTTTTTATAAATAAATAGTTATGTAATATGTTATAAATCAACTGAGCAGATTGTAGTATAATTTGCTTAAATTTTTTGTGTCCGTTTTTGCGTTTACCGTGTTTTTACGCTTTTGAATACATATCATTTCCTGAAATTCTCTTTTTTTGGATTACTTTCAGTTTTTAGAATTTTTGTGTTATTGAAATCAAATGAATGGTTTTGTTCTTGTGTGTGATTTGTAAGAGCTGTTTTGTTTTTTTGTCGTATTTGTGAGCATTGAGTCTATTTTTCAAATACTGGCTAGTTTGTCCAATGTACACATTTTGGCAGTTATTACACGGGATCTCATAAATTATATTACTTTTCTTATTTTTGTCTATTTTGTCTTTTAGATAACTGAAATTTTGTTTTAAAAGATTGTGTCCCTTGTGAGCTACTGTAATATTTTCTTTTTGAATAGTTTTTGAATATTTTCAGATAATTGTGGCACGTAAGGTAATGAAAGATAATGTGTTGTTTTGGCACTATTTTTTTGTTGTTTTTGCATACTATTATAAAATTGATAAATCCGTCTTTTAAAAATAGAGTTTATAAGATGTTCTGGGTAATCATTTGATCTTAAGGCGTTTTTGGCTTTTCGATTGCCTTGTTTCTAAAATTAGGATCACTCAACTTTATTGCCCTATCAGCAAGGCCTATGATAACTGACTTTTTTGGGATAAGGGATGTTGGGACTTAAAATTTAAATACCTGGCTGACCAGGTTTCTTTGGTGTACCATTCTGTTTCTATTTTTTTGTCTTTGTTGTGCAACGTTAGATCAAGGAAGTTAATTTTTTTGTATTTTTCCACTTCCATTGTAAACTGTAATTTATTGTGGTAACTGTTAAAAGTTTTGAGGAGGTTGTCTAACTTGTCTTGTGGAGCCGATGTTATGCAGTCGTCGACATAACGAAAGAAGAATGGCAGGTGAAAGTCTAATTTTGTATTTATAATTGTTTCCTCAAGATCTTCAAGGACTAGCTGTGCTACTACACTTGAGATAGAGGACCCCATAGCACATCCGTCAATTTGTTTGCTATATCTCAAGAACCCTTGACCTCAGCCAATTGGCAAAATAAAATTATAACAAAATGGCAACGAGGAATCGTCCAAAAATATTTTTAAACTTGCAATGTGGCTCGTAAGAGGGCGCAACTGTCAAAATAATAATACAAATTTAAAATTAGACCAAAATTTCCAAATTAAGATATAAGTTTGATAACGCCATTGGAAAGCTGAGTAAATTTTCTATGAATTCGGCTTAAACCAAATTTTAATTGGATCAATAATAAGGATGGGGAAAACAAATGAATGTTGTCATATTTAAATCGCTATATCTTGAAAACTTCTTAACCAATTTTAATGAACAAGGTGTCATATGAAAGAATATTTTCATCTCTTTTAATAAACTTTTACAGTGACATAAGTTAGTTTTAAAAAATAAGTTAGATGGCGCTGTTCGCTGTTGTTAGAGTTTTCCTCAATTTTTTCTAAAATATCAAATGGATCGGTATGCTTTACCTTACAAATTGTAAGAGTGAATAATAAAATCTACATTTCGGCGAAAACCGCATATCGATATCTTTATTCGTTTCGGAGTTATTGCCAAATAACTGGTGATAATAGAAGCAAAAACAAAAAAACGAGTTTAATGTAGTTAGTATCTAACAAATAAATGAAATATGGATTTAATTATAGCATATAAAAGGTCTGCTTAATATCCAGATTAAAAATTTTTAACTGACTTGAACTAATTGTAACTAATATCGAACCACGAGGTAATGCGTTCTTATTTTTTATTTGCCTTCTTGTTCTGTCACAGCCAGCCATGAAAAACAATAAAAACATTGCGTCTAGTTGTCATGGCAATAAAAGCAGTAACTGTCATTTTGATTTGTTTGTTGTCTTGTCAAAGTAATTTTTCTTCTTATTTCCGCTATTAAAGTAAAAATGCCGCTTACAAATGAAGAAGCATTTCATATGTTACGTGTGTATTTTGAGTGTTTTCAAAATGCAGCCAGAGCTTCAAGAGAGTATGCTTTGCAGTACCCTAATCAGGCGCATCATTCCAGGCACGTGTTTACTCGTTTAGCAAGGCGACTTAGAGAAACGGGCAGAGTCCAACCACATTCGGCTCAAATAAGGTATCGCAGAGTCAGAAATGAGACGAATATCATAAACGTTTTAGCTTATATCAATGTTGATCCACATGCTAGTATTCGCGAAATTTCCAGGGATTTGGGACTTTCAGTTGGTTCCATTCATAAAATATTGACGGATTTTAACATGCATCCATATCATATTGTTTTGCACCAGGCTTTACTGGACACGGATTTCGACAACCGCTTAAATTATTGTCATTGGCTTCTTAACATGATAAGGGACGATCGTCGTTTTTTGGATAAAGTGCTATGGACGGATGAAGCCTCATTTACCAGCAATGGTACAGTTAACCTACACAACATGCATTACTGGAGTGATAATAATCCTCACTGGATGCGTGAAGTTGACCATCAACATCGTTGGACAGTGAATGTATGGTGCGGAATTGTTGAAGGAAAGATTATCGGCCCTTTTATCTTTGATAGAGCTCTAAATGGTGAATTATACCTTCAGTTTTTAATTGATGATATGCCACAGTTATTAGAAAACGTGACCCTCGCGACAAGAAGAAATTTATGGTTTCAACACGATGGGTGTCCTGCCCATTTTGCAAACCAGGTGCGTCACTACCTTGACCAGCAATTCCCTTTCCGGTGGATTGGAAGAGGAAGTTTATTTCCTTGGCCAGCTAGGTCTCCGGACTTAACTTGTCTCGATTTTTATTTATGGGGTAGAATAAAAGATCTCGTTTACAAAACTCGACCAACAACACGAGAAAATATGATCGAGAGAATTAGAATGGCTATAAACAGCATATCCGTGGCGGAAATTGAAACTGCTGTATCGTCAACACAACAAAGGCTGCACCGCTGTATTCAGAATGATGGAAAGCATTTCGAACACATCAAATAAGTGCCCAATTTTTCTCAGAATTTTGTTTTTGTTACTTGTTACCTGTTGTCTGTTGTAAATTGTCTTTCATATTGACATGTTGTTAATTAAAATTGGTTAAGAAATTTACACAATAAAAATAAAATAAACTCGTTTTTTTGTTTTTGCTTCTATTATCACCAGTTATTTGGCAATAACTCCGAAACGAATAAAGATATCGATATGCGGTTTTCGCCGAAATGTAGATTTTATTATTCACTCTTACAATTTGTAAGGTAAAGCATACCGATCCATTTGATATTTTAGAAAAAATTGAGGAAAACTCTAACAACAGCGAACAGCGCCATCTAACTTATTTTTTAAAACTAACTTATGTCACTGTAAAAGTTTATTAAAAGAGATGAAAATATTCTTTCATATGACACCTTGTTCATTAAAATTGGTTAAGAAGTTTTCAAGATATAGCGATTTAAATATGACAACATTCATTTGTTTTCCCCATCCTTATTATTGATCCAATTAAAATTTGGTTTAAGCCGAATTCATAGAAAATTTACTCAGCTTTCCAATGGCGTTATCAAACTTATATCTTAATTTGGAAATTTTGGTCTAATTTTAAATTTGTATTATTATTTTGACAGTTGCGCCCTCTTACGGCCACATTGCAAAGTTAAAAATATTTTTGGACGATTCCTCGTTGCCATTTTGTTATAATTTTTTTTTGCCAATTGGCTGAGGTCAAGGGTTCTTGAGATATAGATAGTGTACACCCTTAACTGAACACCCTTAACAATTGAAACCTCATATTTCCGGAACTGTTTAGAGATTTGGTATTGTGATAAAATATACAGGGTGTTTCATTTAAAAATGCTATCTTATTATCGAACGCCTGACGATTGCTATATTTCCAAAAATATGATATATGAATTTTGTATTTTTACGGCTTTTAGGGCAACCTTACTATTGGTGGTAAAATATACAGGGTGTTTAATAAAACCCAACTTTGTGTTATAACTTTAAAATAAAAGTCAACGCCACTGAATTCTACGTAAAAATCCCTAAAACTTTTCTATTTACATCTTTTTTTTAATCTCTAATATTCAGCAAGTTACAAGTGCCTGACCAAATTGACAAATTTTGAAAACACTCTGTATCTCCAAAACGAATCTAGTTAGCCATGATTTACTTTCACCATTGAATTTATTTTGAAAATTGCAATAGAGATTGTGTAATCCGATGTGTTCTATCTCTTTTAGTTTTCGCTGAACCCTGCAAGGTTAACGAAAAGGCGCCACCCTGTGCTCTTTATAAAACTAGCCCCCTCATTCAATGTATCGTGATTATTGAATTTTATACTGTGCTTCTTCTTATGCCTGCCGGTTAGTTTTAATAATCTCGTAAAATACTTTTTGATTTAACTTACCTTGATCTTCGCCTACTAAGACTTCTTCTGTTTTTATAATATAAAACGGGTAAAAATCAGATTGTTTATTATTTGATTCGGTAATGTGACAATTTTCGGCATTTATCACATCTTCAAGTTGTTGAACCATTTTTTAAACACTATTTTTAATTTATTTGATTTTTATATTTTCTTTTTGCACCAGATTTTATAGATACATAGTTATAAAATTTGTTTAATGGTATATTAACACATCCCAAAATTAAAGGTAATGAACCAGAAACATAACACAGGTTTGTCACCATCATAAAACTTTTATTACATTAAAATGTTATCTTTGACATTATCTTTCTTAAAGATAAAGGGATTTATGGTTAAAGTAAGTAAACTGCCTGTTTTTGGGGTAAATAATAAAAAAGAGTAAAAGGTATTTTTATTTACTACATTCATATTTATTAAAAATATTACAAAAGTTTGCTTTTTTTTCGTATTAAAATGATTTAAAATGCAATGTAAATGGTTATAGAGTGCATTTCTTTAATGTCCCCCTTTTATTTTTAAACGGATCAATTTAAAAAGTGAAACTTTGGGATATAAAATTAATGTATAAATACTATATATTTTAGAGTGAAATTGACAGATAAAAAATTTAAGATGACGGCTGGGCACCATGTTGGGAAAAAAAATAAATGGAAAGAGGGGTCTTGTAACACATCGTTTTGAGGTTTCTGATGGGTACTTTATAACCCTAGAATATGAAGGTCAATAACTTCTTCTAGTACAAAATAAGGGTACTTCAAAAATTACCTAATTATCTAATTTGGAAGGCCATATTTCCAGAAACTAATAGAGTTAGAAATTTGTATTTTTTCCACCCTGTATATTATCACCAGTATCACCATTAAAAAATCATTAAAAGACCAATAAGAAAACACCACATTAGGTTTTTTAAATTTTATTAGTTTCTGGAAATATGGTCATCCAAATTAGGTATTTGGGGAATTTTTAAAGTTCCGCCATTTTGTAGAAGGAGAAGGTATTGATTTTATATTCTATGGTTATAAAGTACTCATCAGGAGCCTTGAAATGATGAGCCACCAGGCCGCCCTTTCTATTTAACCTTTTTGCTGCCATCTTGAAATTT
Organism: Listronotus bonariensis; assembly: GCA_014170235.1. Lineage (NCBI taxonomy): Eukaryota > Metazoa > Arthropoda > Insecta > Coleoptera > Curculionidae > Listronotus > Listronotus bonariensis. Next base: position 32,160 of record JACEGR010006028.1, on the reverse strand, counting down.
TTATCTGCTAGTTTTACTCTAAAAGATAGTATTTATGCATCAATTTAATGTCCCAAGGTTTTGTTTTTTAAATTGATCCGTTAAAAAATAAAAGGAGGGGAAAGGACATTAAAGAAATGAACTGTATTATGTCACTGAATTTATAACATCGATCAACAAAAAATATATATTTTTTAGGGTTTCTATTCTTATGCTTAAATTATAATTTACATAGACATTAAAAAACACTTAAATATTAATTTTTTAATTCTTTTTTTTTTTGCTTTTGCTTGATTCACCATGATTAAGTATATTTATAGGAGAGAGCTCTTACGAACATAAAAGAAATTTGGTACGCCATTGTTTTTTCCAAAATTAAAAATTATTTTTTAAATCATCATTTATTTTACAACAAATTTGACCTCTTGACTTTTCTGTCTTTTAGATGCACCGTTTTAGCGTACACAAAAAAACTAAAAACAGGCCACCAGCATTCATACTAATTCAAAACAATTTTGCTATACCACAAATGTGCAAAAACACTTTTATTTTTTTACGCGAAAATGGTGTATTGGAGAAAAAAGTCAGGACATTTTTGGGAAAATAAATAGAGAATTTAAATATGAATTTTATTTTAAAAAAGCAATGCCGTACTATTCCGTATCTTCCAGGAAAGGTGTTACAAGACAAATGGACCAAACATTTTGAATTTAAAGAAATTTTGGGAAAACTGGTCACAAGGTCCAAAACAAATAATATTTAAAGTGCCCAGAAGGTAACCACTTTTATTTTTAAAAATAGAATAAAATTGTATAAGACAATATTGTAGAGAATTGAATTTTATGTCAAAATTTAAAGTTAAAGCATGATAGTAAAAAAATGTAATTATCAATTTTTTGCATTACGCATTACAACTTAAATAATGAGCAAGAGGAAAAAATTTAAAAGAAAAATTAATAACTTTAAATATTTTTAAAAATCGCTGCTTTAAGCCAAGTATTTTAAAAATGCATAGTGTAAAAAACTATTTTTTTAACTTTAATTCTTTAACTTTATAATATGACATACAATTTTATTCTATACAACATTTACTTATACAATTTTGTCCTATTTTTAAAAATAAAGCTACTTTACTCTTAGTCATTTTTATATCTTTAATTATAACTTACCCTGTATATACCAATACCAATACGATACAAATACCAATCGGAGTAAAATATTGTATTTATCAGTTTTGGAACATGCGACCAGATATTCCAAAAGAACGTTTTAAAAATGCAAAATTTTTGGTCCATTTGTTCTCTTGTAACACCAATCCTAGGAAACACTGTACATTTGTTCAAAAATGTCCAGTATGCATCCCGTTCGAATGCCACTGGTAACAATAATTAAAAATCTTATACATTAAAAAATGTCTATTAGTGCTTAGTAGGTGCATGTCAAATTTCATGAAAATATCTAAAACAGTTTTGCACTTAGGATAGAAAAAATTTTCATTTTAACCCTCTGTAGCTTAAAAGTTTAAAGGTTATAAGGACATAATATAATATGAACTTGTCACCTTAAATAAGCCCAGGAATCATATCCTATATTGTTAGCTATCAAATGAATTATAGACTGTAACAATCAGTGATTTTTGCCAAAAACTTGCTTTTACTAGAAAAGCAAACTTGAATAAAAATATATATTTTTCTTGGTTTTGGCGTAGGAGAAACTGAAATTTAATATGTTTACCTGTGTAATTAACATAAGAATTTATTAAGTTAAAAACAAAATGTTTTGAGCATATAATACTATAAAGTCGATGATGTCTTAAAGACAAAACGTCAGATTCTAAATTTAATAACGTCATTTTATATAGAGAAAAAAGTGATAATAATAATGTAAGATTTATTTGAATATATACTTTAAATAAACTAAAAAAAATGTTTTAGAAAGTTTCGGTTAATTCCGGATAATAAGTTAAGGATTAACATGCATAACTTGGTCCTAATTTAATCAATCCTTTTGTGTCTGTAACCGTTTCCAGATCCTCATAGTGCACCTCGAATGTTTAATGGTCTGTATAGTGTATACTCATTATTGAAGAGTTAGGTGGGTTTTAAAGGCTCAAAAATAGGTACAATTTTACGATTTGTTTTTATATATCCAATAAAATATTTTAATCAAACAATTTACCACATAAAAGATACATGTTTTATAAGTATTTGGTGAAATTTTGATAGAAAATTATTGAAAATTAAGCCGTTGACACCGCACCCTTCAAAAAAACAGTTATCTTGGCGTAGTCAGGATAACTCATGACAGATTCATCTGAAATGCTAAAACCAAAAATTTTATCTTAGTAGCCCGTGTTGAAACGAAGGAAAAAGATGCCTTTTTGGAGAATATTTTAAACATATTTTGTTATTTAATAGGACGAAAAACAACATAATCGATTTTTTGATTTTTTTAACCCACCTAACCCCTTAAGTTAACCATTAAATGTAATACAAACTACTTTTTAAAACCAGAAAAGCCTAAAACAATTTCAACTTTGACTCTTTAAACTTCTCTTGTTTTTGTAAGTCCCTAAGCATTAGACATCTAAGAAGGGCCGGTTTAGCTATGTCGGGGCCCCTAGGCATTGCATCATGACGACAAGTTGAAGACAAGGAAAGGTCTTCCTTTTTAATAGAATTCAAAACAAAGTAAAGTATTTTCCTTTTACCAAGCAGATGACCCTTAGGTGTTTTTTTTTAAATTTTCATTAACAATACAAATATTCAAATTTAATTTTTTCACAAAACGTTTTTTTTTTTTTGGTTTTCGCGGAGCCCTTATTTTGTTCGCGCGGTCCCTATCCAATGCGGGGCCCTTAGGCAGTTGCCTTATGAATAGTCCGACCCTGCATCTGAGGCTCGATTTTCAACTTAAGAGTAGAAATTTCTGATGGAAAGTGTGTGAAATTTTTCTTTTGTTTACCTTACCTTTCTATTACATACAAAAGTAGGCAGTTTGAAAAGAGATTTCTCTTGGAAAGCTTTCAATTTTCTTATGGTCGAAAATCGGGCCCAAGATTAGTATAGAATGTTTTCAGTTTAGTGGTAGTTTTGCAACTTTACTACAATATAACTTTAAAATTCCGATAATCTTAATGTATATATATAATAAACACCTTGTACAGGGTGTCCCATTTTAGTTGCAACTGTGGGGTATCTCAGTGATTAATAAAGATAGAACCCTGCAGTTTTCGCAAACCTACGCTACTTTTTGTGAAATTAAGGATGCCGTAAAAAAGCCGTCGTAGCCCTCTTAATTTTTGAGCTACAAGACGGTATTGTAAATATTCGAGGGTTTCCTGCCAGAAGGGCATATCCACATAATTTGTGACTTTCTTTTTGATTCACAAAAGTTGACGCTTATAGAGATTTGTTTGACATGCCAGAATGCCGTATTCCCTGCCTCAATAGAATAGCCAATTATTACACTCTTTTTGTGGCATATCAACATTTATTTCATTGAATGTACCAGAAGGTCTTATGTTCTTACATAAAAAGAAAATCCCAATTATGTTGATACGCCCTTCTGGCAGGAAACCCTTGTATTGCATTTTCTGGTACCCCTTATACCGCAATTGACTGACAACTTATCAAAAAATAAAAACGAATTCCTGTGTAACTTTTTACAGTGGCGTAACAAGATTTTTTTCAAATATTATGGTTTTTGGAATATTGAGCAATGTTGGGTTTTTTAAATGGAACACCCTCTATATTTGTCAATCAAAAAAATGTCTTTAAAGCTTTTTAAAAATATATAATATTCTAGGTTTACTTTAAGAAACAATAACAAAATTTCTAATTTTCATAATTCACATCCAAAATTTTGCAGTAGGTCTTACACACAAATTTATTAACAGTAACTATCAAGGTTCTTGATAGCCCGCAATTGCAACTAAAATGGGACACCCTGTACATTGTAAATATTATAATAGGTTACTTTTTCAACTAATAAAGATGGATATATCAAATATGGTCCTTTTCTGAAATTTATTCAAAGATCTTTTCATTAGTCATACAAGATGGATACAGGGCATTCCAATAAAAAATCATGTTTTTTCATATACCTTGTATACCTCAGGACAGTGCTTTCCAACCTTATTGGGACTGTGGCGCCCTTGGAAGCTTCCAATTATTGTCTTATGATGCCCTTAAAATGCCATGAGGTGTGGGCGCCCAACAGAAATAAAAAGGGGTCTTCCCTTTTTTACAACATCAAGCGAGTTGCCTTGTACTTGAAGACAAAAAAAAGGTCTTTACCTGTGTGGCGTCTATTGAAGGTCCTTTCCTTTCCACTTTTTTGTCACATCAACATGCAACGCCCCTGGGACACAGTTTGAGAAGGCCTGCCATAGGAAATAGTAAAAATCTAATCACTTATGTAGAAACTACAGAATTAACCCAACAAACTAAGATCTTTATATAATGTGTAAGGGAGTGTAAATTTAAAACCTGACACCTAGTAGGTTTACAGATATTAAAGTGGTGGCTTACTTTTATTTTACCAGGTAAATTAAATAATTCCATTTCTATAAAGCTAACATTAGAGCAAATAATTAAACATTCAAACAACTTTTAAGCTAAACAATTTATTAAATTTTTAAAAACAATGACTACAAGTTTACATGGTGTTATTCCTGTAAGTTAATGACTACAAGAAAGAATGCTGACAGAAGTCATTGTAGCTGCCCTAGACACAAAACTGCATTAAGAAATGTTTTTTAACAATTTTTAGTTATTTCAGTACCTAGACTGATAAAAAAATACTGTTGTAGGGTAGCTATCTGTACCAGGTTCACCTGGAATTTTATAATATGAAAATGATAAACAAAAATGATAATTCTAAACTAACATTATAAAATTTGCAATATGCAATATTAGTGAATGAGGTAATGTTTAATTTAGTTTAAACAGGTATCTTAACCAAGTGATGATTATAAAATTAGAAAATATTGATACAAAAGCTAATTTATAAATATGTTAAGTACAATAATGCACATACATCATTTAGCACATAATTTTACCAAAGTGGTCCTGAAGAAAAACCACCTGGAGGAACTTTGGTACGATTAGATTGAGCTGCTGGTGCTGATTCAGTCACAGAAGCAGTTTTCTTTTCTGGCTGGCTGGATTTTACTGGGCTAGACACACTGGCACCACTGCTTTTGCCTTCAAGAATAGAGGAAGCATTTCGGCCCATATCTCTTTTTACTGGTGGCTCTGGAGCTCCAAAAATGTCAGTGTGACCACCACCAGGTGGTCGTAACACTCTGCTCGAATTTTTTCATTGATAAGACCACTTTGAATATTTGTAGAAGTCATGGTCAGTCTAAAACAAATAAATAATAAGTGAAAACGGTACAGGCTTAAAAAAAAACGTTCTGAACGTTGACGCAAATCTAAAACAATATACCGTCTTTTCTCTTTAATCCGGTTATTACTGGATTAGGCAGGATTACCGGTGACTAAGAGACGCATTAATATCATAAAAAATACTACTTATTAGGGTGCCCTTAAATTAAGACCTATTTTAGGAACAGAAACAATAATCTCATGAACTGTAACTACAAAATATACTTCTAAATTTAGACATACCTTTAATAATTAAGTAGAACGATGATATTTTCAGCTGTCTGGTAAATAGCAATTACTTGGGCGTGTGTAACGGAAATAATTTCAAAATAAACAAAAAAAACTGTCACTTTTTTGGCATCGATCCACGTGACTCAACAAAAGACATGTTGCTGCCATCTGTGGATTTGATTTATAACTGACTTACTGTTTACTGCTACGTTAGACGGGATTTAAACGACAGAACCGAAAGGTAGAGGCGTTTTGTCGTGTTAATACGGTTTAAAACATTTGAATACCTATCTCTATCTAACTCTCATATTTATATTCTAATTTTAAATGCGGTTTAAACCACTCCAATGAATACGGTTAATACGAAAAATGACTTAGTATCCTTATCTCTTGCCCTGTTGGCGGTTTCACAACCGCTGCCTCGAGTCGTAACGTATCAAAACGCTACCGAATGGTGTTTCTTAACTTATCTGAAACTCGATTTCGAATCGATATCACCATCACCCGAGTTCCATAACTAGCCACTATCCTTGGTTGCTTTCCAGTGACGAAAATTTTTGTGCGTCACGCTCCAGGGCTTGAAGCTCTTAAACTGCTCTAAAAAAGTTAGTCACTGGAACGCATCCTTAGACAAGGAAAGAGAGATACTTTAAGAAATTTAAAAATTCGTTGTTTTTAACCTTTCTTGGCTTTATAATAATAATAATCTCTTTAGGTACACCTTATCCCACCATGCATCTGCGCAAGTTCAGATGTCAAAATAAGGCCAGTAATATTAGTAGGCCTTGTTTTACTGTGCAATATTTCTCTATTATCTACGTAAAAACAGATGAGAAAATGCGGCCGATAGGTTTCTAAAGGGATACCGAGAACTTGATACCGACCGAGTCGTCTCGTATCAAAAAGTTAAGAATTAGGGCCCTGAACTTGTCTCTTTTCCTAAAGCTTAGTTCATATACTTGCGAAATGCGATTTATAAATTACGGAACGTGTTCTAATTGATCAATTTCTGACAAAATTGACCAATCAAAACACGTTCCGCAAATCGAATTTCGCAAGTATATGAACTAACGTAAGTAAAATGCCTCTAGAGAAGCCAAGGCTCATTTTCACTAACTATTTTAGGGGATCCTTAACGCTAGGTAGAGAATATTTATATAGGCGCTGATTCTCTACCTACCTCTAGGGATACCCTCAAAAGTTGGTGGAAATTGACATTAGACACCTATACCAAGAAAAACAAATAAACGATTCACAAATAAATTAGACGATTCTATTGGCACTTTTTTTTAATATCCATTTACTACATTAAAATACCGGATGCTTTCTCGCGACGTAAATGACGTAAACATTTACTACAGGTGTTTATTAACCGAAAGGATACAACTGTAACCAATGGGATTTTCACGAAAATATGCCTTGTAGTTTCAATAAAACAAAACGTCAAAATATTGTCATTTTAGCATTTTAGCATAAACAAAATTTTTTTGTTTTTTTGTCCTAGGTACGTTTGGAAAAACCAAACAAACTCAATGTTCTCCTTATTTGACTAACAATTCCAAGAAAATAATTATCAGTTATGGTTCTTGAATCAAATTCACCTATCCATACATTATGGAATACAGATTGTAAGTGAAAATTTTAGGCATATTATATTTGCAATTTAATAAAATATAATTATCAAAACTAGGTCAGAATGTGTGGAGAAAATTACAACAGTATGCATCCTAAACTTCTTCAAATAATCGACTGTATGTATACCTTCTTTTATAAAATCAGATAGAAACTAAGTTTATAATTTTGGTTGTTATCCAGAACGATTTTGACCAAATGCGGTATACGGTTTTTCGGGCGCTGCCTCACAAATCTAACTAACCTTGTTTTTACTATATTTCCCCTTCTTTTTGCACACAATTCTTAATTTAAACTAAAGTGGCTCAAACTATTTATTTTTTACCTTTTAAAACCTCGTTTTTTTATGTATTTTATACCTTTTATCAAATAAGTTGCAAGGGTTTCCTTTAAAAACGCAGCAAGCCATGCACACACTGCTCCAGCGCATCCACCATATTTTTTTACGATTGAAAGCAAAGCTATGCAGTTTAATTCAAAAAAGTGTAAAATATTAAAAAAATGAGGTTTTAAAAGGTGAAAATAAATATTGTGCGGTACTTTAACTTGAAATCAAGAATTGTGTGTGAAAAGAAGGGGGAATATAAACATGAGGTTAGTTTTAATGCCAACTTTGATGATGGATGTCTGGGAAACAAAAGGTTTTTGACTAATTTTTATTTATTTTTTAATTTGTGATCAGCACCCCAAATAAACCCCTTATCAAATTTGGCCAAAATCGGAGTTGCGGACAGTTTCTAGACAATTACCATAATTTTTTTCCCCAGTCTTAATTTCAGTTTTAGGTATATTTGTATTAATTGCAGAGATATTGTCATGTCTAAGGGTATTTTACCAAAATATTTAGTTTGCCACATTTTAGGAATGTCACTAGAAATCTCAAAAGTAGATTAATATTTAGTGTGTTATTCCAAGATATAAAATAGGTGTGAATTACCAAAACCATGACCCCACTATACTTGATACTTAAGAGATTAGGAATATTAGAAAGTACTTTTAATATAAAAATGGTGGTTGCCACACTAGGTACCTAATAAGTACCCACAAAACAACATACATCAAAATTTGTAAATCACGAATCTAAAATCATATCTTTTTTTAGGTTTAAGTGACAGCTTATTAGTTACTCCTAGTTATCTGGCTTAGTAAAAATATATTTTCCAGTTTCATATGTTTCATATTTTTAAAAGTGTAGAATGCAACAATTTTATTCAGTTTTTTTTTCTGTGATGTTTGCTTAATAAATTGATATTTGTACTTGTCTAATAAATGAAATAAAAAATTATAAATTTCTTCCAGATTGTGTTTAATAAGTATATACAAGCCCATTTTTTTAGTGTATCGGATGCAAGTAGCTGCCCCTGTACCAATTCCCATATTATGTGATGATATCTTACCAGATAGACCTAGTTTCTTAGGTCAAGATTACCATGGAGCAATATCTCATGTACAAGCATCGAATCTTTTAAATTCTCAACCTAATGGTGCATATTTAGTAAGAAGTAGTAGATCTGCTAATGGACAATTTTTTACACTAAGTCTAAAGTAAGTTTTGACTAAATTTAGTGTTTTTACTAAATCAAACACAAAATATACAGTGTTATCAAAATTGGTAGGGAATATATTGGTATATTGGAAACTATAAAAGATAGAAAGATGGTAAAATGGGAAACGTTGTAGGACATTCAGCCATTAATCTTCTACCATTTTAATGATGGCTGTAATGTTTTCGGGTTTTTATAAAACTAAAAATATGCATTTTTGAAAAAATGGTATAACTTTTTATCTTAGATAATTTTGGGAATATGTAAAAACATTATTAAGACAACATTTTTGGAGCATTAAGTACATTTTTGTTATCAGATTTTAATTTCAACATTTCAGTTTTAAGTTACTATCATCAACTTTTTTCTTATGGCTGCCATTTTGTTTTTTGTAAATTTTTAAAGAACGTCTTTTTTCCTTTTAAGATGATGTCCTACACTTAATAAAATATTAAATTTTTATGTTAAAACTCATCAACATGATTTTTTTTGTCTGAGTTGGCCAAGACTGCGGAAGCCATTAGTTCTAGAAACAGTTGCTATTTAATTCATAACAAGAACCTTTGTTGCAAAAGCCAATGTGAGTTTACCAGCAAGTACCCAAACCTGCATGTGCATGGGCACATTAAAATAGTTTTTAATAATATTAAGCTGTAAACTTTCTACCAAAAATTGGTACTTGTGTTTTTAATAATTATCTATAACATACAAAAACCAAATAATAGTCTATAAATTGACAGAAACACAATTGGAAAACCAATTGTACTTAAAGTATTTTTAATCTCAGTTAAGGCATGAAAAAAACTGCTTACCGGAATACATCAAACGAATACTGAACATGGGCGTCACACGATTTGGATACAAATGAAGAAAATGTCAGAGAATTATATTATTTCAGCAACAAAACAAAAACAATAAAATTCAAGATAAAATTATATTGACATAATTATTCTCAATGTGGTTGGTAAAAAATGTTAATTCATTTTATAGTCTTAAAAAGTAAAATTTGTCAGATTACCAGAACTAGATAACAATTTTACTAACCAGGCTAGGCGTAAATGAGGCTTGGCATATTTTCTTTCGGTTTTAATTTTTTTTCCGTACAAAAAATTTGTATCCCTGTTATCATGTACGTAAATGTGACTTTTCATAAAATTACTTTTTTCCCATGGGAAAAAAGTAAGTACTTTTCTCCTGACATACATACACGTAATTAAAGGTAAATATTTAATTTAAGAGTAATTTATTATACAGAACTTACAATTACCTTATATTAGGAGTCCACTCAGATATTTTTAAACTTTATAATGTTCCAAATAACTACTGAACGATCGCCTTTAGTTTCTTTCAATCCATCAAATTACAAAATTACATTGACAGATACTAAATAATTTCCTTAAGGGTTTCCTAGTAATGCAAGGTCTAATCGTGTTTCAAATATACCAGTCGACTAGTTTGGAACTTCAAATTTTACATGATTAATTTTCTGACTTAAATGTCATATTTTTTTCAATAATAAGCTCTTGGTTTATTGTATACCTCCGCTTCGCGTCGGAAGACAACACAACCTTGAGATAAATCTAAGGCTTTTTTCCCTTGTATAATAATTAACTATTGTTAACAGAGCTATAATAATTATTTTAAAAAATGGCAAAGAATATGCTACAATTCAAAATAGTAGGTTGATAATATGTGTAAAGAACATTTTTTTTTCTGAGATTATTATGTAAGTTAAATTTGGTTTTTCAATTTTGTTCGTGCCAATTTGAGGACACATAATTAAAAAAAACAATGTTTTTAATTACATACAGGCATTTCTGGAAGAAATTTAACAGCTTGATAATATTAAAGGATATTTTATTATATCTTATATTCAAAATATGTCAAAAACCAAACAAAATGAAGCCGTCATCAAAACGGTATTAGATTTACGGTTGAATGTCTCATTTAGTCATTTTTCTATCTTTTATGGTTTCCAATATCCCAATACAATCCCTACCAATTTTAGACACACTCTACAAAGTTTTATTTGATACATATAAATAAAAGGTTTCTTTTTGTGCTACAGAAGCGAGCTTTACGAAACATGTGTAGAGCTAGTCCTAGAGAGTCCTGCAAACCTTTATTTGTAAAGCATCGAATATTAACTTTAACTTCAATATTTATACTAGAGATGGTTTCATTAATGTTTAAAAAATTTGGAGCCTCAACAGATGCAGTTCATTCTTATAATACTCGTCAGGTGGGAGTATTGCCTTTACCAATCCCGCGCTCGAGTTTAATCAAATCATCCATCTTTTATGATTCAAAAGAAATATTTTATCATCTGCCAATTGCTATAAGAATATTAAAGCCAATAAATAAATTTAAAAGGGAGGTTAAGTCGATATTACCGAACAGGGCATATTATTCTTTGGCCGAGTATTTTAGCGACCGTCTGTAGGTATCAAAAAGTATTAGTCTTATATTAAGTTCAATTTAGCTATTTTTTTTTAGATTTTTTTTGTATTTTTTTTTAAATTGTATCTATTATGACTTATTTTAAACTTTTCTTGACAGAAGCTGGATTTTATATTCTTGGTTGCTATCTAATGTTTTACATCTGTATTTATTTTAAATTGTTCGTCATTGCTAATGTTTGTTTTATATTTTATTAATTCATTTGACTTGTTGTATCGCCATGTTCAATTTTGTTTATAGCTTTTTTACTTTATTTTTGTTTTTATTTTAATATTGGTCTGTTTTTAAAAAAGTGCATTGTAGTTTAGTATAATAATTATTTTCTGTATGGACTTGTAACTTATTGTAATTTATTATTAAACATATTTTATTTATATAGGATTACCAATACTTTATATTAGCTTTGTCAACAAGATTTCATCTTAGACAATAAAGCATGTTTTGAATTTGAATTTTAACCATTAATACAAAAAATAGGAGTTAAATAAGTCTTTTGCTGATTTTTTAATAGATGTGTATATTATGTTAAAGAAGCCACTTGTTTATGCACTGATATGTTCTTTGGCACTTGCCCTTCTTTTAAATGTATTTTTATAACATTTATTTTAAAAGCATAATTACTTTCTTATAGCTCGAAATATCATCGTCAATAACACAAAGTAGCGTATCTGATTTTTTCAATTTCGCAAGTGTGCTTTTAAGGTATTTTTTTGTAGGACTTTTTTCTTCGTAAAATAAAATAACATGTAATTAATCTGTTAAGTGCAATAAATAAATGAATAATTAAATTAAGAAGCAACTTTTTTAAGCAATAATATTGGCGCCATTCAATTTTCCTATTTTTTGAGTTATGCCACTTCATGATATTGACAAAGATAAATCATACTAAATTACTTCATCTATAGTGCATCCCTATATAAAAATCATTTTAACATATATTTTCTTGTTACGAAAGGCTTCATAAAAATTATAATTATTATAAGCTATAAATGAAATGTATTGTTTTAGGTTTAATGACAAAATTCACCACTATAAATTATACTATGACCCTGAGGGTGGATTATACGTAAGAGAGAAACGTTATGACTGTGCTAGATCTTTGGTAGCTGATGGCTTAGTTACCATGTATCTAGAACTGAAAGCACCAACAATTTTACAAAGGCTTGGCAATGTCAACTATCAAGAGAGTCCTTACATGACATTGACATTAAATAGGAGAAAACTAAGAGCCCTCTCAAAACAAAATGCAGTGTAAGCTAAAAAAAGTGGATTACCGTCTTATTTTGCTAAAAAAATAAAGAGTATATACAGGGTGTTTCCTAACTACGGTATGAAACTTATGGGGGTGATTTCGCTGGCGTCATTAAGTTCTTGATTATGGTAAGTCATTTTACTAGGAAGGTTATAGTCATTTTTAGGTTATTGACAAATGACCAAAAATGTTTAACATTTTGAGGAATTAACTGCTCTGTCCTAGTCACAAACATAAGATAACACATATCTGTCCGTAGTTTAACCTCGCGTCGCAGGTGGAATAGTCTTGATAGTCGCTCTTTTAGGAAAAAAAAGCTCCCATAAACATATGTCTGGACTTTCTTTATTTCTGAGATACAGGGCGTTAAAGTTTTTGAAAAAGGTCGGTATTTTTTAAATATTTTAAAAACCCTTTAACTTATTTAGATCAAATTTGGTATAGTTATGTAATGTAATCAGACGCTTGTAAAGCTCTATCTAGATTAAGATTATTGGTACTTTTTTCTGATTAAGCAATTAAATGTGCACCTTTTAGTACTTTTTTTTGTATTTAGCTTCATTTATTTGCTTTAAAATAAATGCATAATCGTGTGTCTTAACGGAAATCGACATTTTCCTTATTTACTTAAGTACAAAATTGTTTATTTTTTAATTTTAAATTTTATTTTATGCTGTTAATTGATATTTTTAGTATAACTTGAAGTGGTTTCATTTTTTTTCTCAAGCTAGATACGAAGGAAGTACAAGAGACTTAAATATTGCATGTATAATTGCTTAATCGATAAATAATATAAAAAAATTAAAAAGTCAGTGGCGTACTTTTTTTTTTAATAATATTGGTTGTGGTGCTCACTGAGATGCCACTGGAGCCAATAATCCTAATCAAGGTAGAGCTTACAAGCACCTTATTACTTTAAATAGGTCAACCAAATTTCATCCACATCGGTTGAGCGTTTTTAAGATATTTAAAAATACCGCGTTTTTTTTTAACTTAACACCCTGTATCTCAGAAATGAAGCAATTTCGGACATATGTTTATGGGAACTTTTTTCATGAAAAGACTTAAGAAACCACCCTCTTAAGTTTCGTACTGTAGTTAGGAAACACCCTGTAAAATAGAGCCCTCTAAAAAATGTAAATAACTAAAAAGTACCTATTAATATAATAGTTTTTTTATAGAAATAAAAACCTCTTTGGTAACTCGGGCCCCGAAAATAATAAATTAATCTCTCCACATATCTCAGGACATAGCTTGCCAGAGAAGGTGGAAAAGCCCCATTCTTTTAGGTCCACTACTTTTAAAGGTTTAAATTGGTGTGAATTATGTGCAAATTTTCTTTGGGGATTCACATTACAAGGCAAGAAATGTGATGATTGTGGAGTAATAGCTCATGGTATGATTTTATATTTAATATTATATCATATAATCTAAAACATATAATGGAAAGCCAATAATTATACATTTTATTTTTAGTAAAATGTTCTGAAAAGTTCGCCAACGACTGTGTTCCCGATTTAAAATATTTAAGAGGAGTATTTGGTATAGAATTAACCACATTATTAAGTGCATACAAGACCGATTTGCCTTTTGTTGTTACAAAGTGTGTAGCAGAAGTTGAGGCAAGAGGGTTGACAACTGAAGGGATTTATAGATTGAGTGGTTTTGCTGACGAGATTGATGCAATCAAAATGGCACTGGATGAAGGTAAAATTAACCATCTTGTTTGACAGTCTTAAGATATGGTTTGTTGTGTTGAGAACAAGGGTGGGCACTTCCACAAATCTAAAAAGTGTTTTAACATGTATTTTCAATTTTGGCCAAAACCGAAACTCACATGGTCAAGTATAAAATACCTGAAAATACTGAAATTTGGGGCGTTTTTTTTTATTATTCTGCATTAATTGGGAACATGAAATAAAAACACTGTATAATTATTATTTTTTTTTATAATCTTTTAAAATTAAGAGAGCATTGCCGTGAGACACAAAGTAAGGCGAGCGCGCACGATAACTTCCGAAACCGAAAATGCCGCCGAAACCAAAATTTCGGTCGGACACTAAGTTATTAGTCCACAATGGCCCTGATAGTTAAGTATTCTAATATTTAAAATATCTGTTAGCCGTTTTCTCTGGGATGGTCCTCTCTTGTTCTCAGCGCCTCATTTTCGACTAAGATTGTATAATTCATTAGCAGAATGTATATTTTTATTTTTAAGACTTAAAACTTATATATTTTCAGATGGCGAGAAAGCTGACTTAAGTATGGAAAGATATCCAAATATAAATGTCATAACTGGAGCATTAAAACTATATTTAAGAATACTGCCAGTACCTCTTATTACTTTTGAGGTTCATCCAAGACTTATTGATGCAATACGTAAGTTTTAGGTCATGGTAATGACAAAAAATGTTAATATATGCTTTTATAAAGTAAAAAAAAAAAAATGGGGGTTAACTAGATCCTTGTATCACCCGGTGTAAAGAAATATTCATTAATAAATTATTGTAGTGTGTGGATTAATTAGTAAAACATATATAAAAAAGTGGTTAAGTAAGGAATGTTTTAAAATAGTTTGGCAGTTTTGGTTTTTAATGCATTTTTGTACACTTTTTAGAGCATAATGACGTAGAACTACAACTATCATCAATTAAACATGCTTTGTTACTACTGCCCAAGCCTCATTATGACACTCTGAAATTTATGATTCAACATCTGCACAGGTAAGTTCAACTAGAAATGTCTGTATATACATGTAATTTATTTTTAGCAGGTATATATGTAGTTCTATAGAAGACTACACAAGTTTTGCTTTAGGTATTTCTCCGGTGCTTTACTTAGGTAGAAAAACTAATTCAGGCTAATCAGAATTATTATGCATGACTTATAATTTATTTTTAAATATATTTCCTAACATGTTTATAAAAAGAATATATATTTTTAGGGTTGCTCTACATGCTCCTATTAATAAAATGAACTCAACAAATTTAGCCACTGTCTTCGCTCCAACATTAATACACCACCCCCAAACATTATACCCGATGTTCGCAGTGATATACTATTACTGGAAATGATGATTAATAATTGCAATACTATATTTTAAAAGTAGATTTTCGTTTGTTATTTATTCGCCTGTTTATTTATTGGACATACTATAAATGGATATGGATATACTATAAATCTGCTGATATATCATATCTCTTTCAAATTTTTTAACTTTTTTTTGTGGTTTTTGCTATTTTATTAAAAAACCAGTAAATTAATTTCAATACAAAAAATGTATAATGAAGACCGATCAGGGTTGTGTTTATGTGTTGCCAAAAAATAATTCTGTTATTTTTTATACAGGGTGTCCGCTAATAAATGGTACATAGAAAAACGAATAGATTTCTTATTCTTAAATATTAATATTTAAACAAACATACCTAAATCGAAAAGTTAATAATAGGGACAAAGCCAGCGTTTTGTTGCACCAAATGTAAACAGGAGTCATTTTTTAAATATTCACTGGCGAGTTTATTTAAATATAGAAGTGTGAAGTATAAAGAACGTTTTATGTACATTTCAGTAAAACATAACTATATTTACCTTTGCTGAAGTTATAAACATTCGCGTGTAATGTAGGCGTAAGGTGCCAGAGATAAAAACTATGCTATGTATAATAATGACTTATACAGAACCAGAGTTGGGTAGTATTCGAATACTCGGTATTCTGAATACTATGCAGAATACATTTGTGCGGTATTCGAATATTCGAATAGATTTATGTGTTTGGTATTCGGTATTCGATGGAATACTTTTTGGTCAGTATTCGGTATTCTTTATTCTAAATATCGTTTTTGAATATTCTGGTATTCAAATACTGGTATTCGAATACCGATATTCGAATACTGGTATTCGAGTACTGGTATTCGAATACCAGTAGTCGAATACTGATATTCAAATACCTATATTCTCGTATTCAAATCGTGAATTTAAATACTGTTTGCTTATTTTATAAATATTACGTTACTTATTACTCATCTTAAGCGGGTTAAAACATGTTCGCGGTGGTTTTGCAGACGACGCGGCAAAATTTGATATAAGTCATATATATCATCATTTGCAAACTAACAGTTTAGGAGGTTAGTTTTTCAAATTAAAGAAAAAAAATGTAATTCAATATGTTTTTTAAATCTGTTGTTTCTATGGTCCTAATAGGTAAGTAATTTTGAAAAGATATACATTTATTTTTGCAAAAAAATATATCTAAATTATTTATTTTAACTTCCTTGGGGTTTTGCTATTAAAAAAATCAAGTAACTTGGTAAAACATATAAAAAGTGACATTGCAAACTATGTTTTCTATGTATTAGGTTAGACTAATATATGTATTTATCTCCATTTTACACAAAAAGGATGTGTATAATAAATTTCATTATGTCAGTTTAAATCATGACTATCTGGTAAATCGTAGATAGTATGTACATGTATCCCCATTCCAAAAGTGAAGTCAATAGTTTAAAAAATAGAAAAGTTATTTTTGGACAATGTGGGAGACGTCTTGTATGCTTGAAATGATTAGTTTTTAAGCAAGAACAAGACAATACCTAATTGTGGTTTCATAAATACCGAGTATTCGAATACTTCTTTTTGTAGGTATTCGAAAATATTCGGTGTTCAAATAATTTTTTTACGGTATTCGTATTCGTATTCGAATACCAAATTTCAGTATTCGACCCAACTCTGTACAGAACATTACACAACATCGCGTGACCTATTCTGCTTGGATGGCTCTGGGCAACCGTTTTCAAGATACTAATGTTAAGTGCAATCGAAAAATGCCTTTAAAAACAGTTTATTAGCGTTAACTGCAACCGCATCATGATAAACGAATGATTAAAAAAAAACATACTGTTTGGTTGCACTAATGCAAATATCTTGAAAACGGTTGCCCAGTGCCATTCCTACAAAGTATACCTTTTCTGTGTAAAAAGCATAGGAAGTTTACTAGTTTCCTTAAATAGTACATACAGAGTAGCACAAAAAGAGTTGGGAGTTTTGGAGAAATTTAAATAGTGTAGCTTATGTCCTTCAGTCTACACAAAAATAATATCAGACCCGAATAGCTTACGCCAAAAAAGCCCCTGATACCAAGTTTTAATAAAGCATTTAAAATGTATCAAAAATTATTGAAATAAATTAAAAATATTTTTTTCTCTTTGACACCCTGCATCTTTCTTATTATCAACTTTCGGTTACAGGTATGTTTGCTTAAATCTTTATATTTTGGCTTAAGCAATCTGTAGGTTTTCTGTGTACCATTAATTCGCGGACAGCCTGTATAGTCCGGAAATTTTTAGAGATTTTTACTTTGTCTTTGGTCAAAATGTAATACCGTATGCGGTATTTTAAAATTGTATTGTCTAAGTATACAGACAACTGTAAAGAGCTTCAAAAAATAATATTAATACACTAACACCTTCTCACCGTTAGTTCTTTATTCAGATTTATTTCATAAAAACTGACCCTACTGCGCCTTTCAGAATATTCTTAACAATGTTTTCGGTTCTTAAGGTGTGTTTTACCAGGGTGAGCAAAAAAACTCGAATGGTGGTAAATAACGGCTGTAGGGTGGATGAAGTAATTTGGTGCAGCCATAGGCGAGGCTCGTGATTTTAGCAATTGTCGAGCAACAGCCCCTGTTTGTTTGTCGAAACTTCGGACAAATAAAAGAGTACTTCAGGCATCCTCATATCTCTCAAGTTAGGTAAAAAATCTTGCAAATATTTTATGTAATGTTTGACTATCTAATTTAATCGAAACGAAAGAAATGCGACATTAAAGATACAAACACAACTTAAAAAGTGAAAAGGGTCCATTTTGTTTTCTATATGACAAACTGAACCAAATATGTTTTTATGTGATCGTTGAACTAACTTTTATGTAAACATTATGATTTTTTAAAATTAGATTTATTATTGTAGTGTTTAAAAATGAGATTGTGATTAGATCCAATTGTGATATTTAAATGAAATTGATGTATTATTTTAGTTTTTAATGTAACATAAATTATGTTCACATTCCCTGGTTTCCTAGTGTACTAGTTATCATAAAAAGCATTTATGCATGTAAAATTAGAGTAAGTTAAACAAAAAACAAAAGTTGCTAAAATTTTCCATTATATTGCTCTCATGCTATCAGTGTTTACGTACAGTTTTATATTTTTATACATCTAAGTGTGCTTGTATTTTCATAGAATATTAAAAAATATAAAACATTTATAAAATATGAACTCGTTTTTTTAAAATTATATCCTTCCAACCCTGTAGTTCTCAAGAGGGCAACATGATACTAATCTAATTTTTTTATGGACAAATATTGGTATGCCCGATTCAGATTAGGAAACACAATATTGCAACACGGCCAATCATCTTCTGATAAAAATGGGTATCTAGATTTGACAAATATTTACAAAAATTACCCGATATATTTTGTATCTTTTGACAATCCACGAAGGCTGAAGCCCTAAATACTAACGTACCGTGGGTGTCTTAAGCAAGGTAAGAGAAAGTTTGTTAACTCGGGACTTGAAAACTTGATGATTTGGGGAAGAAGGAAAGACCTCCGTTGGCAGCAGGTTCCACATTTTAAATACTCTGGGGATAAAAGAACGAACGAAGTAAGAAGTTCTATAAAAACAATATTCCAAAGAGGATCGATTTTGGGACACATACAAAGTGTATAAAATGGAAGCGGAAAAATATTTTTTGGCATGGAAAAGAAATACAAGTTGTTTGGAAGCCGCCGTGGCTATAGATACGATTTGTTTATGCCAGTTGAAGTTGTTCTCAAATGTGATGCCCACAGGGTTGAATGTGTTCTTGCTCTGCAAAACGTGACCACTCATAAGCAAGGGGTAAGTAGTTGATGATATTTTCCGCGACAAGAAACATGATTTTGTTTTAAATGCATTAAATTGATCGAGTTTTTGGGACCCCAATCCAATGTCAAGTTGAGGTCCTGTGAAAGAGATATCTGCATCGCTCTGCGTTTGCTTTCCTAGTCGGGTTAAGAAATTTGTTTGAGAACCTGAAAACTGGAATGAAGGGTACTATTGCAGCAAAACTAAGAATGGGATTAGTTGTGGAAGAAAGAAGGTCGTTGATGTGAAGAAGAAACAAAGTTGGTGCCAGTACTGAACCCTAAGGTAGCATTTATTTCGTAAAAGCTTAGAGGGGCCATCCACAATGATTGATATACGTCGATTAGAAAGATAAATGGAGAGCCAAGAGCAGAGTTTAGTGAAAAGACCGTAGAAAGGCTTTGGTCTGTGTCTTGGCTAGAAACAACTATTTTTAAAAACAAAGCATTAATTGTAAAACAAAGAATGGTTAACAGCCAGCGTTCCAAGTAATTTCATATAAAGTCACGAAAACTTAAAAAATCTGAAAAAGTCTTACTCTTTAAAACTCTGACTAAAAACTCCGAAATTTTAAAAAATATTTAACTTTTTCAGAGTTAGTCAAAGTAATTTTTAAATAATAGGACTTTTTTTTCTTCTCAGAGAATATAAGTCTCATAAAAAGTCTTAGAAATGATTCCATATAGAAAAAACTCTAAAAAATTTAATATAACAAATGTATTTCGTGTACGGTACAGAATAGTCGTCTAAAATGTAAATAATTGTAATAACGTTTTTAATATTTCATTAAATTTATTAAGGAAAATAGTACTTAAAATGGTATTATCGATTTTAGTTTCACCGCGTAAAAAATTTGTATGTTTCACTCTTAATTTTACAATTCTTAAAATAATAAACTTATAAATAATATACACTTTACAGTTGTAAATATTGTAAGACTTTTAATACTAATTTATCTGCTTCAGTAAAGACACAAATATTAGTTTTGTTAATAGCAAAACTAAACTCATTTAAGAATTTTTGCATTTTTTCGAAATCGTACGATTCATATCCTTATCTTCAATTTCATTGTCACATTTCACATAAGAATTTTCATTAGGAATTTCAACATGATCAGGATCATTTTTATTGGCATAATAAATATAGGTTACGTTAGTAGATGTTCCTTCACATATCTTGAGATAATCATCAATACTGATTGCTAGTGCTGGAAAAAATTCTGTCACTCCTTCGCATTTAATTGTATTATTTTCATAGGTTAGTTTTACCGGATGAGAAGAAAGACAGAGGGTTTCATTAATAGAGTGGTAACTTTTTATGTAGCAATAGTCTACTGTATTTTCCGGTTTGAATGCGGTGAGAGATTCCAAGGCATTTCCGTTACAGTGTCCGTTCTCTTTCGAAATTTCCCCGTTGCAAGTCATGATCCATCTGTTTCGGTGAATAAATTGTCTTCCTGAAAGTGAAATACTGAATAAATTACAAATTATACCATTTTTATCTTTATTAAGGAAAAAAGTGCATTGCCACACTGGCCATAGGAAATCCCATGTAAATTTTGTTACCTTTAAACATTAGCTTTCTATTGATTTTACAACAAAATTCAGTCTATAAGACAATTGTAAAAACGATAAGATAAGCTTACAAAATAAATGTTGTTATTTTTTAATAAGCCAATTGAGAGTTAATTAAGAAAAACTATTTGTAAAATCGTTGCATACCTGATACATATCATAATAAATACACCAGTAATGAATAAAATGTCTTGTCGGATTTTTAACTGTCATTTTACTTTTTATTTGAAGTTTATTATTATTTATTCATTACTGGTGGATTCATTAAGGTATGTATCCAGTATACCACGATTTTACTCTATTGGCCTATTAGCAGATAACAAAATTTATTGTGTAAGCTTATCTAATTATTATCAATGTCTTTAAAATAGTCCAGTACAATTTTGTTGTAAAATTAATAGGAAACCCAATATCTGAAGGTGTCAAAATCCACTTGAAATTCCATAATATGGCCAGGCTGCCGATGCACCACCCGGTATGTGCTTGAATAGTTCTTTTTTTTTTTTGTTTATTTGAATTTAGCTTAGCTAAAGGTAAATCAAAAGCATTACAAGTGTAAAAATGTTTCGGAAACCAAATACCTGGCTAAATGTGTTCATGACCACGTTTGACTACGCACGCTTTTAAAGGCAATGGTCATGTGCAGTCAGTATGTAGTTGTAACCAAAGGGGTCCTGTTAGAATAATCGTTGATTTATTACCCGGATTCCTTAGACCTAGGTAGCACCTAAGTAGTCGAGTCAATGAAGCCGTAAAACAGGCAATGGTTGAAAGTCCTCAGAAATAGCTCCAATTTAGATATATATATTTTTTTAATTTTAGTTATTTTAATTTAATTAAAATCAGGGTGGCTAAAGGGGGCTTTTTTACATTAAAAAAATCAAAACTATTTCGAAAATATTGTATCGGCAAGGAAAATATAAAATATAGGTTTTCGTATTGGATGATGCTAATTGAAAAGGAACCAAGCGCCAAATTGAAAATTTAATCAGCGATTGTATTAATAAATAAATCTTGAACAAAGGTAACCAAATTTTAAATTTTGTTATTTAAACATGATACGTCGTTCAAAAGGAAATGTTAGCCTTAACTGAATGCATTATTTCATAACCATTACATATTTACTCTTTGTCATAACTTTGAAACTGTGGACACTTAGATTTTTTGGTCGCTAGTTCCTTTTAAATAAATAAATAAAACTGGAATAGTAGATACTTTTAAAAGATCCAAAGTATCACGGTTCTGTTTAAACAAAGGGGAAAAATAAATAATATTGTTTTTTATTTAAAAATGACACGGATAAGTTTATATAAAAAGAACCCCTACTTGAATCCTTTTATACCGGATAAGCTAAATAACTTTACACATAAGCAATGTGAGGAAAAGAGATAGTCTAGCATGAGTACCCGCATGTAAACATTTTGAATTAGATGAGTCACATACATCCTTTGATGTTGCTTTACTGGCTGATATCCCAATACCTATTTGCTTAACCAGTATAAAAAAAACTGCATTTTTGCAATATGTCGTTTGGGCCTTTACTATATAGATGGCACAAACTTTAAACCAGGCATGGGGAACTTTTTACACATATAAATGAATAGA
Organism: Listronotus bonariensis; assembly: GCA_014170235.1. NCBI lineage: Eukaryota > Metazoa > Arthropoda > Insecta > Coleoptera > Curculionidae > Listronotus > Listronotus bonariensis. The sequence goes on along the minus strand of JACEGR010006028.1, from coordinate 9,589 downwards.
AGGAAGTCGTTTGGTGCCTAAAACTCATTTTTCGCGATTTGGCGCGTGGTTCCTTTTCAATTATCATCCAATTGGTTTTGCAGTATTGAAGCTGCACCATTTAAATACCCTGATAAGAGTAGTGGTGTCATAACATAAACCAATAATCTTATTTTTAAAAATTTTAATTAATTAGAGTTTTATAAACTGCAAAGGTATTGTCGAATTGTCCCTTACCGTAAAAGAGGCCCTATTATCAGTATCAGGTATATTTTAATTCTTAATAGTAGCTAATTTAGAAATACATTAATGTAATTACAGATAACAAAACATCCTGACATCCATCTGCCCAGGCTTATCTAGGAATAATAAAATAAGAAAAAACTTCATATAAACGTATGTCCTAAAAGTCATACCTACCTTTGAAACTACAGGGTGTTAAAATTTAGGAAAAACAAAAGTTTTTTTAATAATCTTTTTATCAATATAAATATTTTTGGGAAATTTGTAAGACGTCTTCTATGCATTAAACGGACATTTTTTGACGTATGTACAAAAAAAAATGGTATCCAAATATCCCTAATTTTTATCGTCTATCTATGTTTTTCAAAAATGTATTTAAAGTAAAGTAAAGTAATATAATTAATATGCTTTTTGATATCTTCCAGTCACGTCACTTTGGGCAGCCATAAATCCAAAATATCATCGGTGACTCCCTGAATTTTTATAAAAATATTACCTGTAGGAATGGGACTTTTACATAGTACAATCTTTGGATTGTCCAAAGATAAAAAAAAAAATATTACCCGGATTCCTTAGACCTAGGTAGCACCTAAGTAGTCGAGTCAATGAAGCCGTAAAACAGGCAATGGTTGAAAAACCTCAGAAATAGCTCCAATTTAGATAAAGATTTTTAAAATTTTAGTTATTTTAATTTAATTAAAATCAAAAAAGGGGTTTTTTACATTAAAAAAATCAAAACTATTTCAAAAATATTGTATCGGCAAGGAAAATATAAAATATAGGTTTTCGTATTGGATGATGCTAATTGAAAAGGAACCAAGCGCCAAATTGAAAATTTAATCAGCGATGTATTAAAAAATAAATCTTGCACAAAGGTAACCAACTTTTAAATTTTGTTATTTAAACATGATACGTCGTTCAAAAGGAAATGTTAGCCTTAACTGAATGCATTATTTCATAACTTTGAAACTGTGGACACTTAGATTTTTTGGTCGATAGTTCCTTTTAAATAAATAAATAAAACTGGAATAGTAGATACTTTTAAAAGATCCAAAGTATCACGGTTCTGTTTAAACAAAGGGGAAAAATAAATAATGTTTTTTATTTAAAAATGACACGGATAAGTTTATATAAAAAGAACCCCTACTTGGATCCTTTTATACCGGATAAGCTAAATAACTTTACACATAAGCAATGCGGAAAAGAAATAGTCTAGCATGAGTACCCGCATGTAAACATTTTGAATTAGATGAGTCACATACATCCTTTGATGTTGCTTTACTGGCCGATATCCCAATACCTATTTGCTTAACCAGTATAAAAGAAAACTGCATTTTTGCAATATGTCGTTTGGGCCTTTACTATATAGATGGCACAAACTTTAAACCAGGCATGGGGAACTTTTTACACATATAAATGAATAGAAGGAAGTCGTTTGGTGCCTAAAGCTCATTTTTCGCGATTTGGCGCGTGGTTCCTTTTCAATTATCATCCATTTGGTTTTGCAGTATTGAAGCTGCACCATTTAAATACCCTAGATTAGAGTCTTTGGTGTCATAACATAAACCAATAATCTTAATTTTAAAAATTTTAATCAATTAGAGTTTTATAACTTACCGTAAAAGAGGCCCTATTATCAGTGTCAGGTAGAGGTGTGACTGCGATCGCAGTCGCTGCTACCAATCACCGGTTATTAAAAAATCATTTTGGTAGCTGCTACTTAATAAGAAAAACTTCATATAAACGTATGTCCTAAAAGTCATACCTTTGAAACTACAGGGTGTTAAAATTTAGGAAAAACAAAAGTTTTTTTAATAATCTTTTTATCAATACAAATATTTTTGGGAAATTTGTAAGACGTCTTCTATGCATTTAACGGACATTTTTTGACGTATGTACAAAAAAAAATGGTATCCAAATATCCCTAATTTTTATCGTCTATCTATGTTTTTCAAAAATGTATTTAAAGTAAAGTAAAGTAATATAATTAATATGCTTTTTGATATCTTCCAGTCACGTCACTTTGGGCAGCCATAAATCCAAAATATCATCGGTGACCCCCTGAATTTTTTATAAAAATATTACCTGCAGGAATGGGACTTTAACATAGTACAATCTTAAGGAATTTCACCATTGCAGGTTTTTCATATAAAAGGTGCGGTGTCCTTTGTCGGTAAAGTTACTGGACACTGTATAAATAACATTTATATTGTTTACAACATACTTAGAATTATTTGCACCCTAAGAAGTTTCTGATTTTAAATAACATTAAAAAAAAAACAAAAAGTAAAAAAATTACCAAAGTCAAAGTTGTTTCTGAGGAATTTCGAAAAAGGATTGACGCGACTAAAGCACGAGAGGTCATTTTTTGTAATTTTGTCCCATAGCAGTGGTTAACCTTTATTGCCTTTCAGTGTTCTTTACAACAAATTTAAAAAAATATTCAAATAAACGGTATCTGCACAAAACAAAATTATCTTCTTTGTAGAGTTAGTTTAATATAAAGGGTTAGTTCTGGTTAGGAGACCTGCTGCGCTATTATTGAACAAAGCTAATATACTGGGTCAGTAAAAAGAACCGCAACTTTTAAATATCTTTTAAACCTCTAAAGCTACGTTTACCTAAGGTATTTTGAAAATGTGGAATTAAATAGTGATATCGGCACTGTTGCCAGATTTCCCAGTTTTCTGCTTCACGTATATTTTTTTGCATTTTTTTTTTTTTTTTTGAATTTCTTTTCTTGCATTAAATTGGAAGGATTAAATTTAGTAAGTTTCTAAATTTTCAAAATTCTGTCTCTATTAGCTATTGAGATATGATACACTATACTTTAAGCAAAAAGTAACTTGTTGCCTAAATATCTTTAAAACCGCTCTCTATGTTTACAATATTTGGTATTTGATTGATTAGTGATATCAGCATTTTTCACAAATTTTAATAGAGTTGCGGTGTTGTCATATCTCGGTAACTGGTAAAGATTATATTTTAAAAATGTTAAATATTACTTAAGTTCAGTTGCCTAGAAACTCTTAAGTGCCTAAATTTGTAAACGCAGCTTAAGTGGGCTTAGAGATATTTGAGCGCATCTGAACTTTTACCTAAAATGTGGCGTTGTCATATCTTGGCAGCTAGTAATAATGGTATTTTGAAAATTTGTGGACATATTAAATTTAGCCTGCGCAATTTATTTTAATGAAAATAAATGCGATATCCCAAAAAAAAAACAAAAAAACTACAAAAACATACGTGTAGCACAAAACAGGGAAATCTGACAACGGTGCCCATATTACTATTACATTCTTCATGTCTGATACCTTTCAAGTATCAAATTTGGTAAATGTAGCTTTAGCGGTTTTAAAGATATTAAAGAGTTGCAGTACTTTTTACTAACCCTGTATGTAGCTTACCACTTGGATGATGAATCACCACTGTGCTACCGCCAACGCCATCTTTCATTTTGTCAATAAGTTGTTTTGCCTGTGCAATGGCCACCATATCATGCATTTCTTCTGCTGTGTGTTGTTGGGCATGTTCATTTTCATAGAGTTCTGAAAAGATCTAATATTGTATATTTTTGTTGTTAGCTTAAAGGCTTTTTATGTAGCTTAATTATTATTCCCAAGGTGTATTGTTATGGTTTACCCAGTTGACATTGTTAAAATAATTTATTTTAAGTTTTGTCCACTTATAGATTTGTAACTATTTTTAAGTTTTCCCAAAATAAACACATTTGTTGTTTTTTTTTTATCATTTATTTAACACTAGTCGAACCGTGCCCACTTTGTTTGGCGTTAATTATATATTTTTTATATTTAATTATAATAAAATATAGCCTATAACAGTAGCTTTCTGATTGTGAAAGAATTTTTATGATCGGTTCAAAATTTCCGAAGATTAGCGGCTACAAACAAACAATGTTACAAACTTAACCTCTTTATAATATAAGTATAGATTGGGTAACAGAACAAGTATTTGGTTTAAAAATGTAAAATCGTTTTTTTATTGATCTCTGCACTGTAAAACACAATCTTATACTATTCAATTGACTATTAATAAATGTTCTTGAAAAATACATTGGGACACTGGGGCTTCTTTTATATTATAAAAATCCTTTAAAAACTTATAGATTTAGCGGGTATAAGTGTGGTTATGTAATGCAAAACGCATAATACCCTTTGCCAGTTTAAAAAAGGTACAGTCACATTCCGTTTTATATTTGTATTTTTCTAAGTACACTTTTTACAGTATCCATTAAATTAATGTGTTCTTTATTTTTTATACATTATATTTTTTTTTGCTTTTTAAATCTAATCCGGTGTAGCCAGAACTATACTTTGTTAAAAAAAGTAACACCCCGATTAAATAACTAGTTAAATTATTCAAAGAAAGAACTGTGTTTCTTTATGCCAAGTCTTACAATTGCGAGTTCAGTTTAGGATCAGTTGAACCACCCTTTCGGGGTCATCCCACCCAGGTTTCGACTGTCCCCCCCTCTAGGTGGTGCACTGCAGTCTAATACTTATTGTGTCCTGACCCCTACTCCTTCTCATTCACACACCATTCATTCCATAACTTGGATGGTTGCTGCTTTGGTCGATTATTCCCGAGCAGAACACCACATGCCGTTGCCCAAAACCGACAACGGCCCAGTCACCCATTCAAGTTATGGGCGCGCTCTTCACTGCTTTACTCCGGTGATCGACACTGCCGATATAAACGGAGCAACCAAAAGCGCGCCATTAGATGTTTCTTATACACGTTCAGCCAAATCAAAATATTAATTTCCTGATACGGTGACACCACCGGTCCCGCCTTGTTGCTTTACTTGCCTATAAATCTTTTGATTTGGCTGAAGATGTATGTCACATAGTTTATCACAGTTTGTAATAATAGACAAATAAATGTTCTTACCTATAAAACCCCAAACTGTGTGTACCTGCAAAAAGTAATTTTAGTTAGGACTACAAATTTTATTATAATTACATTTAGGTCGCGTTGGAACATATTTATTTAAAAAAAATGCTTGAACATGTCGATCTTTACTTTTGGCTGCGGTTTTATTCTTGGTAAATTTATGTGTACACGGTGGCCCAAAAACCATGATGACCACAAACTTTATTTTTTTAACTAGAAATAGGAAACTGGCCTAAAATAGCATACTCAGGTACAATGACTCACTTCATATTTTTTGAATTTCCTGCCTTAGCAGCTACCTTTTAAATGTGTTGGAGCATGTAATATGATCACTGTATTTAGTATTTATTTACCGTACAGATGCATGTCCCTGATTTTTTTGCACGACATTTTAAGTTCAAATTTCGATTCATCAACCGCAAAATAATTCTAATCAGTTTAGAGTTTGTGTATTTTTGCGAAGTTACATAGTTTTGTTACAAATTTTGTTAATGTTTTATTGAAACACAATAATTTGGCTATGTTTATTTATAAACATGATTACTACTACTACATATTTATACTCTCAAAATTTAAGTTTGTTGGCTAAATTATCGTTTTTGGGTAAAAGGACATACATGTAATAAGTGTAAAAGGATATACTATTTTAACGTGTTCGTTAACCTCAAAAACTTTTTTTCTTGATGGTTGGTAAATATAAAATGAAATCTACATGCCAAGGGTATTCAAAGTGGGTCCATGCTAAATGCGCTTAGTATTTTCTAGAACGAAGATATTTTCTATGAACTTTGTTATTGTATTAAAAAACAATCAAAATTAGTAACATACCTTTTCATATTATAAATGTTAAATGTTTTTAAAACAAATAAGTTTTAAATTTATATAATGTATATGTTTTTACTTGATAACATCCTTTAAATTATCAGTTGAAGGTATATGCCATTTTAGCCTAAACCATTGTGTTATTGTATCTAACACCATACCTAAAATAACATACTTTAAGACATAAAAAACAAGCGGTATATTTCTATGTTGGATTAGGTGAACCTTAGCTTAAGTAATGACTGTAATAAGTTATAAAAGCACTTTACAATTTGTTATACTGAATCGCATTATTATTTTTTAAAATATAGCCAAAAATTTACAAAGTATGTCATTTTAGGCCATTTTACCCTACCTTTTTTTATTACATTTTGAAATTTTGCATCATATTCCAACTATGTTTTATGTACCATGTGCAATATCTAAAGTGAGTACTTATTTAGAAATTTACTATAATTCCTTTTAAAATTTGTAAGGACACATGTAACAAATTTATTTTAAATTTAGGTGTTTGGCTTAAAAAAAAAACGCTTGAACATGTCTAGTGTATCAACTTCATTTTTTCGTTATTAATTTTTATTTATATTATTTAAGAAGGTTTTAAAAGTATTCTTATCATGAAGTCCATTTCAATTCTGGCCCAGGGACCATTGGCACAAGTTAGATTTTGATAGCTTTAAAGTTATAGAAATATGGTAATTACAACCTGTTTTATTTTTCTAAGAAAATAAGTCGCACAAAAATACCTAAAAGCACTTCTGTGAAATTGAAAAAAAAAGAAATACGCCATTTCGTGATATTGACGATGATATATAGAATTAAGTACCTATGGGTTTACAAAATTTTATTTTTTTTTGGCTTTCTTATTAATGTTTTAAAAGCTTCTAGATCACAATAAATTTCTAATAAAAGTATTAAGGTTGAGCCACAGATAACCGCACCGAGCCCGATTTCACGGTGATATAGGGAAGTGGGGCAAATTAATTTGGAAAAATTCAAAAGCACTTTTTATGCTCTAAAAATATAAAAAGCATTTTTGTCAAGCTAAAACAACAGATTTTTCTACTTATCTCTGTTCCTTTTTATCCAAACTTTGATTGTTGTATAGGTAAAAGTCACACATAACCGCACCGATGCCCCACAAAACCCGCCCCGTAGCACAACCGTATTTCGATGCGTTTTGTTTGCATTTTTAATTTCGACGGTGATGCATCGTACGGTCTGAGACATGCCCAGTCGATGAAATCATACGTGGATCGGATAGCCGAATAGCGCCGGTGTTCTCCCATTTCAGTTCATGACTATAAAAATAAAGAGTTAGTGATTTGTTAGTTGTTGTAAACAAACAATGCAAGAAAAAGTAATTTAGTAGGTATTAAAAAATGTAAAATTAATTTTATTGTTACATCTTGTGATTAATATGTAAGTAAAACCTGTGAATCCATTGTTATTTTTTTGTGTGTGGTATGTGTTCAGGCGCGGTGCCGTAATATTAAATAGTGTGGCCAAATCTTAAAACTATGTTATCTTACTTGTGAAGGTTTATTTTACGATCGGGTGTTATGTAAAGCATGGAATAGTTAACTCATATTACTATTACTGCAGCTTGATTAAATACAAAACTTTTAGCACCGCATCCTCCTACATTTCACCAGGATAACGCACGGCCACGGGCTTGTTGCGGTTATGTGAGGCCCGACCTTTATACGTATATATCAAAATTAGGCTTGGTATAAGTAAATGGTATGGAAAGAGGAAAGTTTTCGCAAGTTTATCACATTTTTTTTACTTCCGGTTTAAGAGGAAATAACTCCAATTTTGAATTTTTAAATAAAAAACCCGGTGGGTGCCGGGTATTCGATGTTTAACCCATTTTTGAGTTCCGTCAACGTTATCCAAGCACTGAAACATGCAGTTGCATTTCACAGCACCTTTTAGACAACGCGGTAGTGCCACCACGGACGTTATTTTTAAATAGCTACTACCTAAAAGTGGCAGAATACTACACAGTGGTTTGCCCTTGCTAACTGTGAGGTGACGAGCAATTAAAAATCCGATGTCCGATTCCGAGATTCGAACCCGGATCGCTGCGGTGGGAGCCTGGCACGTTCGCCCCTGCACCACTGCTCGCCACTAATCCATTATTTATGACTTTATTTTAAATCGGAACGCAAACAGAGTATCGCTAGATATGTCAAAAAACCCTTTATTGGAAAAGTGCTTGTCTAAAACGTGTTTAAAAAATAATAGTTAGACACGAGAATGTCAATTTGCCAAATTGTTTTATTCCTATCTTTCATATTAGTCACTAAAACTTTGCGAATACATTTTTCTAACATCACCTAGCGTCACATAAAAATTGCTCTAAAAAATCAAGTACGCGAAAAACTTTTTGAAATAACACATTTTTACTTAAAATTCTCAGGACTTCAAAAATAATAAAATATACAGGGTGTTTCATTTAAAAATTCAAATTTGAAAATATTTTCCGCTAAACTGGAAGTGACTGAAAAGTAAAAAATATTCGCAAACTCTCCTCTGCACACACCATTTACCTATACCAAGTCTAATTTTGATAGGTATAATATTCTAGAAGTTATGGCTCCTCTAATAAATTCGTTAACACCCGGTATATTAGTTTATAAATAAATATATATAAAATAATATAGTTATATTATAGTTATCCTATTTAAACCTGATGGGACATGGTAAAAAAATGGATTATACCTAATTAATAGTCGACTTACCGAAAATAAAAATAAAAACAGTTTGCACATTGTTTAGATGCCAAAGACTTTTCTCTCTTCAGTAATAACAAAAACTACAATGCATCGTTCCTGGTTAAGGCTCATTTATTATAATTATGTCTTTAACAACAAAGGTATTATTCAATTAGACTCATTCGTCCACATCAACTTTATGCTCTTGCGCCAAATTTTATAAATTATCTTTTTATTTAAAATGAAAAATTTGTTTTTGTAATGTATGCTTTAGGGCATTGGTAATGTTGTTTAATTTAGTACTAATTAACAGGGATAGAATGTTTTTTTTTACGTTATTAATCATATACATGGTGTTCCAAACCTATTTATATGTATACGATATATCGTGGTCCCGGTACAAGAAAAATAAACTTTAGATAAAACATCGCTATAGTGTAATCATAACTGACTAGTCCCTTGTCTATGGAGTAATCGCTCTATCATGTCCGCTAAGCCATAAAACTCCTTGCTCTCGGTAGTCGTTGGCTCTCAAACAATAAATTATATTTTATATAACTAAATAGTGATAATAATAATAAAATATTTTATTTTGCCGGAATAATTATTGTAAGTATAATTACAGGCACTATAATTAGTGTAATTTATAATTAATTGGAATGGTAATAAAAATATGGTAGTTTTAGGCTTTTCTAGACGTTTTAAAAAAATTTCCTCAAACCAGTGTTCAAAAATTTCTGCTTTCAAATTACCGTGATAATCGTCTGTTTTTTTTTGTTGGTGAAAATATTAAACTGATATTTAAAATAAACCCTTCTTCATTACCAGCATGTATTATTATGTATCTTTTACCATGAGTTGCAATGGTATTAGAATAGCAATCTTTAGAATCATCCTGCCAAGACGATTTG
>JACEGR010006027.1:0-65742 GCA_014170235.1 Listronotus bonariensis | reverse complement strand
GGTGGCTCCAGTATTTTGATTTGGGGTTGTTTTTCCTGGTATGGCTTTGGTCCGTTACATAAGATAGAAGGAATTCTTAACGCTGACGGGTACGTTGAGATCCTGCAGAATATTCTTCTGCCTTATCCCGAGGAAGAAATGCCACTTAGGTGGATATTTATGCAGGATAATGACCCAAAACACACTTCCCGTAAAACGAAAGCATGGTTTGAAAGGACACAAATTAGGGCCTTAGACTGGCCAGCTCAATCACCGGATCTAAATCCGATCGAGAATTTATGGCAACAGTTAAAGAAAGCTGTTTGGGCTGCTAAACCATCCAATGTTCATGAATTGTGGGAAATTTGTCAAACAGCATGGAACTCAATTCCTGTTGCCACATGTCAAAGACTGGTTGAATCCATGCCCAGCAGATGCCGGGCAGTAATCAAGAACAAAGATCAAGCTACAAAGTACTGACGTTATTGGACAATTTTCTTTTACTAGGATCTAACTGTACAACCATTTTTTCAATTTACTGCTATTTTATTGCATAACTTATTTTTAAAGAATTACTATTTTGTTTCTATAAATTCAATTTTTTGTGCTAAAATATGAATATGAATAAATAAGTTAATAAATAATATTGCTGTTTTGACTTTTTGCTTTAAGATGAATATAATATGAAAATATATGAAATTTTGGAATATTGCTATTTTTGTGCACACCACTGTAACTAGACCAAATATCCATCTTGCCCAATAATGTATCTCTAAATTTATAGTAATATTTTGTTTATCCCGGAATACATGTACATTTTTCATTCAGCGGTTAACCCCTTGGTTTATGGATACTTTTTAGTATCACTTAATGTACAATACAAGAAACTACAAATTTACATTTTTAATTGGTTAATCGGAAAAAAATATAAAAACTTTATAAATAGACAGTATTTTTTTCTCAATAATATTGGCTGTGGTGCCCACTGAGTTGCGAATGGACCCAATAATCTTAATCTAGGTAAAGCTTTACAGGCGCCTTATTACATTAAATAAGTTAAAGCATAAAGATGTTAAAAAATACCGACTTTGTTTAAAAACTTTAACGCCCTGTATCTCGCAATGATCTTTTTGACTTGAAAATTAAGAAGAAATTATCCCTTAAAATTAAATTCACCACTTATGTTACACCCTGTATATTATGAAGAGATATTCTGCAATATTATAATAAAAATTAAGATTACTTTAAAAGAAATAAATTAATAATGAATTATTATAAGAAATCGTTTAAAAAATAAATACATTTTTTTGTCATAACTTTCCTACCACTTCTGACATTTCCACAAAATTTGGTACACTTCTTTTGACCATTACATCACAAGATTTATACTGATTTTTTGAAATAAAAAATAGTATGCCACTGCTTTTTTCTTCGAATCAATATTATTTTTAAAATACCCATTTACTTTAAAATTAATTTGGTCTTTTGATATTTTTCCGTACGACAAACGGTTATCGTTTAAAAAAATAAAAGCCATTTTACTGCAGGGCAAAATCAATGAAATCTGATATGGTGTTTTGTATGTAAAATCCGTTTTTGTCTAATTTGTATTAAAGTAGGGTGGAATACTTACATTACTACAATTTTATTGTCATTAAAAGGTTTTTGCTCTTAGGAACTATTACAAAGTCGAAATCTAACTTAGAAATAAAACACCATATAAGGTTTTAGCGATTTTGCCATTCATGAAAATGGCTTTTATTCTTTTAAACGAAAACCGTTCGTCGTACGAAAAAATATCAAGTGACCAAATTAACTTCAAAGTAAATCAGTATTTTTAAAATAATATTGGGAAGAAAAGCAGTGGCGTAATATTTTTTCTTCAAAAAAATCAGTACAAATCTTGTAGAATGTAATGGTCAAAAGAAGTGTACCAAATTTTGTGAAATATCTGAAGTGGTAGGAAAGTTATGACAAAAGGCATTATTTTTCTTAAAACTTTAACACCTTGTATCTAGGAAAGAAAGCATTTTCGGAAATTATAAATTTTCTAATTTTCTGACATTTTATATCATTAAATACGCTTCATTTACAGAGAAGCTGAACAAGTTGTTATTTTGAAGTTGGTAAAGATATTTTAAAAGGAAAAAGAAGCAGGTAAACCTCTATTACGATTACCCGTGAGTTTGATATTCAATGTAAATTACAAATATTTTAATTCTTACGCATTTAAAGTTTAATAAACATTATAAAGCAGTTTAAAAAATATTCTAAGTGTTAAATTAAAACCTTAAATCTTTTATTTGGTTTAGTATGTCACAATACACGACCTGACCTAATCTCGATATGACTTCACATTATGTGACGAAACATTCAAAATCCCTGGCACGAACTATAATTAAATGTTAAAAATAAGCAACGTTGGCATCATTGCAATTGCAATGATGCCAACGTTGCTTATTTTTAATTGCTCATATTGTTGCAAAACAGTTTAAACGTATGTAGGTTAAAGCGTCAGTCTTCTTTTAATACGTCTCTGGTATTAACTAAGACAATAATTACTTTCTTTCTTAATAGACCAGGTCGTATGGGCGCCAATGTATCAAAAATTATTCTCATGGAATTTTTTGCAGAATCATGTTCAGAATAAAATGCTATTAAGACGATCCATGATGCCAGGTCGAATTTTGGCCAAATTTTTTTAAATCGCAATTGTTTTGACAGTTAAAAAAAAATTGAACCAAATAAAATTTTATTTAATTTTTTGAGTAATTTTCCACCGAAAACGACTCTTTACATTTTTCAAAAAATTAATATTTATCAAGTTATATTTATTTAAACAATTGAAAATGAGCAATTGGTCCCAACTTTACCATTTAAATAATGTATGAATGTATGAAAAATTTCACATGATTAATTTTTTTATGGAATAATCGAACTTTATTTACTAATTGTGGAGTAAGCGATTTGACAAGTTTGGATTTGTAGATATTGTTTTTGATTTCTTAACAAAGTATATTTTCTTTTTGAAACTCCCAAAGATCTTTGCACATTTCCTGTATAGATATGGTCCCATATAAACAGCACCCAGATCGGCCTAGTGTATTTCAAGGTTACCACGACAAGTACCTTAGCACACCAGGCAGATCTGGGTGCTGTAAGAGTTGTTTTCGGTGGAAAATTAGTCAAAAAATTAGTTATATTTAATGTTTTTTTTCTAAATTGTTAAAACAATTGCGGTTTAAAAAAATCTGACAACGAGCTGGCGACATGGATTGTCGTAATCAACATTTTATTCTGAACATGATTCTGCAAAAAATTCCATGAGAATAATTTTTGATACATTGGCGCCCATACGACCTGGTCTATAATAGATTCGTTTGTTTAAGTATTATTTTATTGCCGATTCTATTTAACTACAAACCATTTGTAATTATACTTTCATTGTTTATCTGTGTAAACGTTTAAGAGTTTTACTATAATTTTATTGTATGCTAATACGATCTAAAGTATCCAAACGGTTTCTTGAACTTTATTGTAAACAATTTGTTATTGAGAATTCTATTTCCTACTACTTTTTATGTTTGAATTATCTCTCTAATTCTCCTTTTTAACAATGCAGTATATTTATTTATGTTTGTTTAGGCTGGAATTCTCTTAACTCTTATTGGTATATTTTCTTTGATGAAAGATTGCTGTTTATTTAAATACAGCGTGTCTTCTGAAGTTCTTACCAAATGGAAAACTTTTCTATTATGAACTTTATTTAAAAAACAGCCTTTTGGTAAAAAATCTTGCTAGGTGGGTAAATAAATTCCCACAAAAATATTTGTATGTTAGATGTACAGGGTGACTTTAAAAAGGTTTTGGTTTACAATAATAGGAAAGGTTTTTTTTTTTTGAAAAAGCAAAAATCTTGCTATTTTTCGATTGTCCATTTGACTGCATACTTTTTATGCAAAATTTTGAAAAACACATCATGCGCTATATTCGTTTTTAACTGCTGAAGAGTATAACTGTTTTGTCTATCATATTGCTGAAAATTTTAAGCAAGGCGTTTTCGTCCCTTCCGAGTCGATCACGTAGGTATATTTTTGGAATTCTGAGAAAAAAGTACCACCACTTTTTATGACTCATCTTATATATTTAAAGGTTAATTAATGACGTAAACTATGATTATAAACAGAGAAAGTAGTATAAAATTTTTTGATATCTGCACTTTAAATGATATTTACAAAATGGAAGCTCTCAAATTTTGACCTTTAAGACATATTGACAAGACCAAAAAGTTTTGTTTTTTTTATTTTGCTCACCGCTGTTTAGTTTTCTTTTTTATCTCTTTTTTAAATGTTGTCCCGTCATTTATGGACGTTTCAAATAAATAAATAAATTCTGAGAAATAAAAATATTTTTTAGTAATTTCTCACGGTTACTTTTATTAAAATTTTATTTAACGCAAGTATTTAGGACTATAAATGGAAATGGGAATATCGCCGGCATCTTTTATAAATTTGGATACAGTCACTTTTTAAAGCCACCCTGTATGCCGGGTGACAACGAAAGCCATTTTTGGTGTTAATACGGTCCAAAACATTTTAAAAACATTATATTTTCTTGCTAAACGGTGACGTCATGTACGTCGCGTATTTAACCGTGTTTAAATACATCCCGGACAATGGTTTAAAAACAATATACTTATCTCTGTCGGGCGGGTGTATGCATCGTACTCATTAAAAACGTTTTTTCGGTCATTTCTTGTAAACTTTTTACATGGCAAGTGAAAAATGTATTAGGTGTAAACTAACGTACATATCAACCCTAAAAAATAAACATCATAGTCATAACCTAATTTATTGGGCTGTGACGCAATGGTTTGAAACCTACATTTTCTTTATTCTCATATTTATATTGTCATTTTTGAATACGGTTTGAACCACTGAGACGAATACGGTTAGCAAGAAAATTTGACTGAAATTACTATCCAGCAATTTATTTTCTTCAGTGCAACCGTATAGTTTTCAAATTTAGGGACGTTATACTGTATCGGCGGAGGCCAATTTAAGATATATAGCATCTGTGTGCGGTAAAATTTGAAGTTTTAAGAATAATAACCCTGGTGATTTTAATTGAACACCCTATATATTTTTTAAGATTTAAATTCTTTAAGCTATTCCTGGTATAAAACCTATAATATACCCATAACCTAAGTAGTATTATAATAGTCTCTAAAGGTAGAGTCTTTTAAAATAACTATTATAAGCATTTTAAATTTTTGTAATGTTTATTTGTTTTTCCATAAAACTGCATATTGTACTGTAGTTTGGACAATTTTAAACGCGATTTTCTTCAAAACCCAAAAAGTTAGGTAGTCAGGAATGACCTGTAGAATTTAAATCCGAAAAATACAGGGTACTTCATTTAAAATATCAAAGTTTATATCACTTCCGGTTAAACACAGATGCGATTATATCTAAAATTGGTATCCGGTGATACAATATATTATCGTCTTCACTTTTGAAAAATATACAATAGCACTAAGAAAATAAATTGCTGGATAGTAATTTCGTTGTCACCTGGTATACAAGATAAAAAAATGTGGAAATTTATTTCTTCATCAAGCAGGACTTTTTAGGAAGGGATGCATTTTTTCGTAAAGTAAATATATTTAAAGTTTTCCATTTGGTAAAAAGTTCCGAAGACACGCTGTATACTCGTACTTAATTGGTCTTCTGGGATTTTAAAATATGAGGCTGTTATATTTAGAATTTAGGGTTTTTGTTTTGTTTGCACTTGCTTGCTTTCCACTATTTTACCACAGCACTGTGAAAATAACAAAATATTTTATAGATTTTTATTAAATAAAATTAAATAAGCGAGGCTACATATAATTGTACTTTCTTACCAAGCAACGTTTAGACAGTCTCAAGTTCGTTAATCAATGGTTGTTCTCTAGCCAAGCTTGAAAACTACACTCATGGACAAAATTATCTAATATTTTGAAATGTTTTTAATTACTTTTTAGGAATCAAAATCTGCTGAGTCAAGTCATTTAAACAAAAGATCATATCCGCCTACTAGATGAATACCATCAGCGTATGCATATATTATTATAAGCTTGCTGTGATAATTGAAAATTGTGCTCCAGTAATAGGAACAAAAAATAATCGATACTTTTGTCCATGAGTGTATATTTTATATTGTACAGTTAATTTTAGTCCGGTTTATTTTTCTGTAGGTATACCATTTTTCTCAGAGTGAGTAACGACATATAAAATATCCTTTGTCTCTTCTTGAATTATACGATTAAGGCAGCTTACAAGCGCCATTTTCTAGCATATTATGGGAATAAACATCTGCTAAACCTGGTAAATTACTTTTGATAAAAAATCATGACCAAAAGGTCTTTGCCGCTTTGAAACATTCCTTTGCATTTTCTACTACAAAAGCACTATGGCCACAGAAACAGTTTTTTTCTGCAAATCAGACATTTTTTCACAGTAGCAAGGATTGACGTAAAAATTCGTAAAAATCATTGCGCGAAAATTATAACTAGCTAAAGGCGGTATCAGACGGTTAACTTGGGTGATTGTTCACTCAAGTGAATGTTCATTTATATTTAGTTCCGCGTTCACACAACACAAATAAAGTTACTTAAAAATGAAGGTTCATTCATTATTTTCCTAAAAGATGCCGTCTAACGAAGTTGTGCGCCTTGGAATTCGTATGATATATGATCATTTGATTAAGGAATTAATAAAAAAGAAGCAAAGCAAAAACGTCGTCACTGGTGGGTGCGACCATGGATTTCATGATGAAAGATCCTGGGAGCTTCAAACATGTTAAAAAAGAACTAGCATTTCCCGAATCATATCGCAATCATCTTCAAATCTAACTATCTATTTTATGATTCCAAAGAACCACTACTTAGGTTCTTAAAATGCTCCAAAAGGAGCATCGTGTTTTTATCGGTCCACTTAAAAACCATCTTGATAAAGCTACAGTGCACGTACTTAACCTACAAGAGGTACGACGAAATGAGAGATCCCCAGTGAACAATAATTTTATGTCTAGACGTGTCATTTTCCGTTCATTCCGATAGCGAGTAAATAATGCCGAATGCCGATACCCAGCACTGGTGGATCGGTTCGCTCAAGGTTCACTAATGAATTCTTTTTTTTCACCCTATGTTCAAATGTTTCACTTCGAGTAAAAGATGCAAAATGAAAGAGAGAAGTGAACGAAAAGTAAATCGTCTGATACCGCCTTAAGCTAGTTGCTGAGCAGAAATCAAAAAACGTTAAAAAAGTTGTTGGTCAAAAGGCAAATTTTATAGTGATAACGTCAGATTGCGATTAACATAGAAGTCATAAAGTTAAGGAACAAAACCATTTTGATTTATTATGCTACACCACTGACTAACTAAATAAAGATAAATATCGACTCTGTTTTACTCTATTTTAACCATCTGTTTCGTTTTTCACGTGGCTTGTCTGGGGGTTAGCCAATGTGGTGAGCTATAAATCCGAATGGAAAAAGGTGATAAGGAATTACACACGTTTGTGGGAGATATTTAAAATCATGAACGGAGGTTTTTTCTGTTACAGACGAAAATAGTTACGTTGACTATTTCAAATGTAAACAACGGTTAGTATATATATTTTAGCTTTTTTCGACAGGTGGAAAATCAACCTCAAAAATATTTGGAAAAACTACAGGGTGATACAAAAATCGTTTACGAAATTAAAACAGTGATTGTTCACGATAAAATACTGGTGCAGCTTGATGTATTTATTTTTCAAAATTTAATTAGTTTTCGATTTTTTTAAGCTGTTTTTTTATTTGTTTGACTCCCCTTCCTCCCCACCCCCCAGAGAAAATCTAAGTTTCGAAAGCAAATCTTTTGATTGTATTTGATTAAATTTAATCGACCAATCTCAAATTTTGCAAAGCTCTCTATGTGTTTCAAAAAATATGCCAGTTAAAAATTTTTCACTTTACAGTTTTTATGCAAAACGTTCAAGCGGATTTATTATTAGAAAAAGTTTTTTTGTCTTTGGACAATCCACGAAAGCTGAAAGCCTAAATACTAACGTACCGTGGGTGTCTTAAGCAAGGTAAGAGGAAGTTTGTTAACACGGGACTTAAAAACTTATAGATTTAGGGGAAGGAAAGACCTCCGCTGGCAGTAGGTTCCACAGTCTAGAAACTCTAGGGATAAAAACGAACAAAATGGGAAGTTTGGGGACTGTCCAATTGGACCATATAGGGATGCATACGTGCGGCACCACGAGTTTCTCTGTTGGTAGCTGCAAGAGGAGGGAATATACTGGATAAATCGTCGGAGCAGAAGCCGTAAAAGTATCTATAAAAGAGCGATAGATCTCCCACAGCTCGACGATGGGCAAGAGAAGGAAGTCTTTGAGTAGTTAGATATTTTTGCGAAATTTGTGATTTGACGATAAAATTTAATTTTCTCCGGGAAGATAAAGAAAAATAAAAAAACAACCTTTTTACAAATTTCATATTTTTTAAGTAACATACTATTTAAATTTTTCCAAAACGTCCCAACTTTTTGTGCTACTCTGTATATATCATCTAAGTAAACCGTTAACTATCTTTTTACCAAAAATATAGGTTTTTGAGAAACCGTTTTCAAGATTTTTGCAATAAAGTCATTTAGTGCAATCAAAAGTATATAGAAGAATCTTGGAAGAATACATTAACTTACATATCTTGAAAACAGTTAAGGGCCATTCTTGCAAAGTATACCTTTTTGTGTAGAAAATATAGGGGAGTAAAACAGTTGAGACTTTTTAAAATAAATTTAAATAGAATATCTAGCCTCCTTTAGTTTACACATAAAAATTTATATCAGATACAAATCAAGAGTTTTATCAAAATATTGAAAACATATTAAAGATAAACGAATTAAATTAAAAAAATAACTTCTGCACCCTGTATCTTTCTTATTATCAACTTTTGGATATGTAGGTATGTTTGGTTAAATTTTAATATTTTAGCGTAAGGAAACTGTGTTTTTTTGATGTACCATTAATTAGGGGACATCCTGTATATTTGATGTTGGTTTAAAGTGTTACTTTTTAGATGAAAAAAAATCCTCTGTACGACCTTGAGATCAAGATATAAAACTCTCTTAAATTAAGATAAATTAGTATGTTGTCACGAACCTTCTTCCTTTATTGTTCTACTATAAATACACGTGTTTGGCTTAACAAAAACAACAATAATGAAGACCTTCTTTTTCGGTCGGAACAATCCTTATTAGGAAATGTATACACTTTGGTTTTGCCTCGAGATAAAGGTAAAATTGATACGTCGACATTGACCGAGTAAAATAGAAATTGAAACGTTTTTGTGGCTTTCCGAATCGATGGCGACAAGGAATTGGTCGGTATGACTTTCGCTGATTTTTTTATTGCTTTTGATTTTTTTTGGAATTGGTTCTACGTACAGAAATATGGGTTATTTATTGTGGGAATCGAAAGTAAAAAGAAAATCGTTATATGAACAGCATAGTGATTTTCTGTCTTTGAGTCTTTGATTCATTTTTATCGCGAATATTTTACAGACTGTCCACTGATGGGGTTTACAAGAGGACAAATTTTGATTTTTCGCAAAAAAATTATAAAGATTTTTGGTTTAAAAAAATATGATTTACAAAAAGAAAATATTGATTGTCAATTTGATATTGTCATTGATAAGGGTACGCAAAAACTAGATAAACCTGATTTTTCTCCAACTACCTTTTTAATTTTTAGGTAAATATCAATTAGAAAATTTATTTAGAATAGCATTTTGAATGATTTTATTAATGTACATGGGTTTCAAAAAGTTTTATAAAATCAATTTTGGAGTTATCAAAAAAATGACCTAAAGAACTCTCATAATTTGCTTTTTAAACACCTACTTCATAGAAATTTCTACACAACACAATGTTTTAGCAGTAAACGAATGGCATCAAGGCGTTTTCGCCAAATTATGGAGTTTAATAAAATTTTGCTTTATAATTTTTATTGATTATCTTTACTTTAAATACATTTTGCCTGTAACATTTTGCTTAAAAATGAAAAAATAAAGGTAGTTTACTCTTGGAGAAAAATCATGTTTTTCAAGTTTGTATACAAAAAGTAACAGTTTCTCTTCGTAGATCCAATTTTTTTATGAAGAATGGCTTTTTTCGAAAAAAGTTTTGGTCGCAACAAAATGGCGAAAATACAATTAACAACTCTCATCTTGATGACTTTATTTGTTTCAAGATTATTTGCAATCAAAAGGGGTCAAAATATAGGTGGTCACTCTGTATTTTAATTAAATAAAATCAATCTTTCCATGTTATGTCGCTTAAAGCAATCGGTTTAAATATTATTGAATATTTGTATATAAAATTTAAGCAAATAAATTTTTCCTATCCTAACTTATAAAAATAATAAAGTATTGATGGGTTTTTCGGTTTTAAAAATGGAAATTCTAAGAAACAATTGGTCCTGTCGTTTTTTTAATTAAATGGGGAATTACGGGTACTTTTTTAATTAAGATGGGAAGCTAGTCTGCTGTGTTGTGTGTACGCATATTCTGTTTTATTTATGAAATCTAGGTTAAGGTACTACGAATATAACTAAAAATTCTGTCGGGATGTTTTAACAATTTTGGAGATAATTTTTGCCATAAATTTCTCGAAAATTGTGGCTAATAAGAATCTGTGTAGATTAAGAGAGATATCAACAGTTGAGTAGCAGAGGGAAATTGTTTCTTTATATTAGTGACAGCTCACGAAGTCTTATGCCTAAGTACCAGAGTATCGTGGATGTCGGGTTATTATATATTTAGTCTATGTTTTTCCCTGTTCCGTCAACGTTGCGTTGTACAAGCACTGCAACATGGAGTTTTTGCATTTTACAGCATCTTTTAAAAAACGCGGTAGTGCCCCTATTGACGGTATTTTAAATACCTCCTACTTAAAAATATCGTTTGGCTGGGGATTTGAACTCAGGTTGCTTTGGTAAAGGCTAGATACTCTGACCATTGCGCTACCGATAGATTTTTAAGATATTTACCAAAAACCATTTGTTTTTTAAGTTTAACACCTTGTATCTTAAGAAGGAAAAATTTGCAAGATCTGTTTATATGATTTTCTTTTTTGTATTAAAATTGCTCAAAGAATTGTCTGTTAAAATTAATAACTGAACCTAGCGAACACCTTGTTTTGGCTTGATGCTCTTTAGACCTGCACTAGCGGCAACAAAACAACCCTAAAAATACGTTTGATTTAGGATGTCGCAAAAACTACGTTATTCGTGTAATATACAAGAAAAACTTTAAATCTTTAAAAGTTTAAATAATGTAACTCAATGAACATATTGCAACTCCATTGTTAATCCTTTTTTATGCACTACGCTACTGCATTTAAGGATTTTTATGCACCCTCCGTCCTTTTGACAGGCACCCCCTTTGGATCGGATGCCAAAATCGCTCTTTTCTCAGGAACTAGCATGAGAACATTTTTGAGCTTGCGCAGGTTTCTATTCTGTAAAGCAGACCATACACCTACAATTTTGGTTATAATAGATTTTATGTAGTAATAATTTTCTTTAATTAAATTTTGGAGTATTTGTTTTATTTATTTTTTGACGTTAATTTCAACTGCTAATATTATTAAATGCAAAAATGTACTTCCTACACAGACATCCCAGAATTATTACTTCTTTTATAATTCCTGAAACAGTCAGTGAATATTGGTAAATGTTGGAAACTTTCCAACCTAATTTTATAAATAACTGGAAAAACCTTATATTTTTTGTAAGTCCTTTTAATTGTCAAAAATGTATTTTTTTTTAATTTTTTCACCCGAAATAAAAACTAAACCCTAAAAATAGGTTTGATTTAGGATGTCGCAAAAACTACGTTATTCGTGTAATATACAAGAAAAACTTTAAATCTTGAAAAGTTTAAATAATGTAACTCAATGAACATATTGCAACTCCATTGTTAACCCTTTTTATGCACTACGCTACTGCATTTAAGGATTTTTATGCACCCTCCGTCCTTTTGACAGGCACCCCCTTTGGATCGGATGCCAAAATCGCTCTTTTCTCAGGAACTAGCATGAGAACATTTTTAAGCTTGCGCAGGTTTCTATTCTGTAAAGCAGACCATACACCTACAATTTTGGTTATAATAGATTTTATGTAGTAATATTTTTCTTTAATTAAATTTTGGAGTATTTGTTTTATTTATTTTTTTGAAGTTTATTTCAACTGTTAATATTATTAAATGCAAAAATGTACTTCCTACATAGACATCCCAGAATTATCACTTCTTTTATAATTCCTGAAACAGTCAGTAAATATTGGTAACTGTTGGAAACTTTCCAACCTAATTTTATAAATAACTGGAAAAACCTTATATTTTTGTAAGTCCTTTTAATTGTCAAAAATGTAATTTTTTTTTTTAATTTTCCCACCTGAAATACAATATTCATTAACATAAAATTATTTTTGCAGCCTGTTTGTTTATTTTATTCGATAGGAACGAAAAACCTCTCGACTAGGCACCCTAAGGATAAAGAAACAAATTGGGAAGTTCAGGAGCTTTGTAGGGGGACTGTAAAGGAATGCATAAAGTGGCAATTTATTGCTCTTTCAGCAGCTGCTTAGTAACTAACTATTTTGTTTAGTTTCTCGAAGCAGTGCTGTGTAAATCTATTTTTGGGAGCAGAAGTTCCTTTTACTGACGGAACATGGAAACAATATTTCAAGCAGAACCTGTTTAAATTTAAAGACATTACCAACCAACGGTTTAAGTTATTTTACTTAAAAATCCATTTTTTTAAGCGAGATTATAATGATGTCGCAGACGAAACTGGATATTCAACATTGCATTGGAGAATCCGCGACCTGTATCTTAAAAATTAAGACATGTAGAAAATAGGTTTTTCTCCGATCGGACGGAGATATACATATTTCCAATACGTTTCCTTACCTATAAAATGCATTATTCTTGTACTGTTCTTCTCAGTTTTAAAACGTCCCAAGTACAAATTTGTTATATATTGGCATATAATATGGTATTTGTCTTATGTGGCTAAGTTGAAAAATCCCAACTAAATTTATGTCTCTTAAATTTACATAAATATATTGTTCTATGTGCAGAAAGCGCCAATTTTCTAAATACTTATTAAATCAAAATAAATCAGTTTTTTCAGCATTACCAATTTGTTAGGACGTTTTAAACTATAAGAACGGTGTAGGTAGGAGGCGTTGCTAGGCAAAGTACTTTTCCGTCCATGTCCGAAAATATTTTTCCGGACGCTCACCTTTTCTATGTTTTCAATATTCACTCATGATGTTTGTCAAAGTCCATTAACAATAAAAGACAATGTGATTCCGTGTTAACGCATTATATCAAGATTAAATTATTAAACCGTTTGTATTTGTTAAACTAAAAAAACAATATTATTTTATGCCATCTTAAACGAAAACAAAAGAATTATGTTGATCGGAGAAAAATACTATGTGCAATTCGTAGAAAAAGCATATTATCGGATTCTTGGTGGATGCTGGACTCGGTTAAATCTTGTCCAGCAAACTTCATCATCGTCCGGAAATATATCGCTTTTCCTACACGTTACAAAGTATACTATTGTTTAAACTTTTTTATTCTTAAATACCCTGTATAGTACGTTTAAAGTTGTTCATTTAACCATTCATAAGATACATTGTCCAACAACAAATCCACTCGTATATGATCTCCATTTCCCCCTGAAATCCTGCCATAGATATCGCCGGTCCTGCAGTGCGCCACAGCTGTTCTTAAAAGCGACGTCGGTGTTCGAGATACTTTCAGACGCCTATACTACAAACGTTAGTGTTTCTGAAAAATAGTGTATTAGCACGACGAAACGTCAATAAAACAACACTGGTGTTATTATCCCCGATATTCTTAATTTAAATAAGGGAAATTAGTACATTTTTTTTATAAAAGTTGTTCTTGTGCTTATATATATCGGTTGTTTTCCGAAAAAAGTATTACAAAAAACAGGGTAATTAGGGATACATTGTTTTTGACAATAACAACATGATATAGACTGAAACCTTAAACACGTGTGCCACAGTATTAATATTGACTAATTTGGTTTAGTCATAAATACTAAGAAATTCTGAATGATATTTGGAAAATTAGCACGGAAGAAAACTTGCAGAATTGTATCTAAAATTTTAGGTAAATTTTATATAATTACTATTACTATTACTTATATTAAGGGCTTTTAGCCGGTTTATGTTTTTTTTAAATTTGATAATTGCAATTATTCTATTCACTTAAACCTTTTTTTAACCTATTTACCTTTAGGAGAGCCCAGAAAGGCTTGGTAAAGCCTAAGTACTAAGCATAGTGTTTTCTCAGTTGTGTTTACGCTGTCCAAGTATTAAAATTTTTGATTAACCTTCGGTTTATACCCCGGCTCTATGGTTTAACATTTTTCTAAACTTTATTACTTGACATCGGTAATATGTTAATTCGTATCAAACGATTTAATTGCGCTTACATTTTTTTGCGACAGTTTTATACAAAGCTACGATGAAGAAGACCTAATCCAGACTTTAGTTTAAATCATGAATTGACAAGATACTGTAAAAGTGGCTTTAAAGAAAACTAAAGGAGAAAATTGTCTCTTGATAAACTAAAAAATTAATTGAAGGGTTTTTTTTCAAAAACAGCCAATATCAAATATTTAATATTTTTAGGATGTTAAAAAAAACTCTTTATTAAACCTGTATGGCTACCTCTATGTATATGTTTTTTTTGTAATATGTCCGTAAATATATCTGTATTTTGCGCAATTAGAAATATATTTAAAGCTTCTATTTATAAGCATCAGTTTTTGTTGTAAATTGGGGAAACAAACTTGACATCGCCACATTCGCCACAATTTTAGAAATTACATTGGTTGTTTTTGCAAAAACTCTTTAATATAGTTATAAAATGAGAGCTTGCAGAGTGAAACGAATTAATGGAAACGTGTGATAAATGAACATCGATCTACCCTTGTTAAATCACAAATATAGGAAAATTTTATATGCCGTCATTAGGTATTAAGAAAGGTATTAATAAATTATATATTTGTATCTAGTGTGTTTATTATTTTGTGTTAAATACTTTGTTTTTATGATTAATATTGTATTGATTATCCGCGACCTTCGTATTTTGGTACTAAATCAATTAAAAAACACACACATAAACTTTGGTATTTATAATACTAATTTCAAGTGCCGCAGTCCTATTTTTAATTTTCATTTTGAGGATCTATTAAAATTAAAGCTCCTTCAGTTAATTGGATGGTTTATTTCTGTGTTAAACGGTAGTTAATTATGGCTGAGGTAGCTGTAAGAGTAGTTAAATTTACTTAGGGTAAACTGTAATAAGAAGATAATTTTATTTTTAAATTAAAAAAATACTCAATATTATGGGATACTTTATTGGAAGCAATACTATAATGATTAAATTCGTTAAATTCTTAACAAACTGTAAAGAAGAAGAAAATATATAAAATTAAAAATATTTTTTCCACTTATACCCTCATTATCATGTTTAAATTTGTAATTGCATTTAAAAACAATAGTTCTAAGATTCTGTGTTTCATTGTTTTATTATTATTACGCTTGACCAAAAATTCCAACAATTTTTAGGCCTTTCTTTAAAAATATATTCATAAAGGACTTTTTTAAATTAAACTTTAGTTTAAACCCCAAACAACGGATTGACACCACATTTTAAAAGTACTTAGCTCTAAAAATAGTAAAACTCTCTACAGTAACAAAAAAAATACAAAAATAGAATAAAATAATTACCCTACCCTGTACGCACTATTGTCTCTAATACAAGTAGGCGCTGAAATACAGTATCCATGGTAATTAAATTGTAATAGAAAAACAAATTCTATCCAAGAAAATAACAAATTAATTTTTAATTGTTGTTTAAAATACCTAAAAATCATTTTATTTATGGATAAGTAGTGTGAAAGTAAGTTTCGTTTGTTAATTTTATTCTTTTTTACTTTTTTATTTTCTCGTTTGTAACATTCTAGAGAAAAATATATAAAACAGTAATTGTGTAGAATGTTGCGTCAACTCCCATTTTGACCAATTTGGCATACGTGAGGTTTTGGGGATCCTAATCACGAATCTAAAAGATTTTTTTTCGAAACGTTTCGTTATGAAGATATCAGTCATCAAAATTGAAAATTAAACTAACCTTATTTTTACCATATTCAGCCCTTTTTGCAAACAATCCTTACTTTACAGCTATAAATTAGCACACAATCATTAATTTTAGGCGTTCAACCAATTATAACCGCGGTAATAATTGGTGACAACTTTGACGTATAATACATTGTTTAAACGTCAACATAACCGATTGGTGTAAAATATTAAAAAAAAAAAAAACAGGTTTTATAGGATATCGTGTCCTACTTTAGCTGAAATATGAAAAAAAGGTTAGTGTGATTTCAACTTTGGTGATGGATATCTCGAAAACAAAACGTTTCCGATAAAAAAAAATATTTTACAGATTTGTAATCAGCTCCCCAAAAACTCCGGCCACCCAAATTGGAGTGGTCGCAACTTTCTAGAAAATTACCATAGTTATAATTTTTGTGGTAGTTCAATATATTTAATAAAAGTAGATTACACACTATACCTTCTGATAAGCTGACTATCTTGGCAAAACAGTTTTAATAATTATATGAAAACATCTGAAGATAGTTGGATAACATAAATTTCCATTTTACATTTACTTCAACGAGGTTCAAAAAAGACCTCGAAATATTTTAGGGTTCTTTAAATATACTTGTCATTTTTTTTTTGCCAAGGTTTTTTCCAGGATATTAATTTTGTGGTTTTAAAAACGTAAATACCTATTCGTGCATTTATTTTCAGAAGCTCTTATAGTTTTACTGGAAGCAAACAATATTTTGGATTGTTGCCAAAATACTACTTAGTTAAATCTTTTCCTGATTCTTGGACTGATATAGTGATAGTAAATTTAAAAATTTCTGATAGCTGTGTTCCAGTTAGATTAATATTTGGGATACAAGTGCTTTTTATTGACCTAATAACACAGTTAGCTTTTTTTAATATACCAAGATGCGTAGCTTAGGACTATATAACAAAGTTATGTAGATTATTTTAGAAACTGCATACACAAATAATGTAAAAAGGACAATTTCGCTCCTTTTTCACTCTATTTTTATCATAAATATAAAATATTTTAAAAATACCATAAATATTAAATATTGAAGAATATATCATGCAAATACCAATAAAGTTTAAAGTTACTATGCGGTAATAATAAATATTAAGTTTGTTAAATGCATTAATTTTTGAATATGCAATTTAATTATAAATTGTCTTGAAAAAAGATAATAACTTGATGATACTTAAGACTTAATTGGTACCTAAAACAATAAATAAGTGATTAAGAGCGTGACTAACAACACGCATCACCTATGGTTCTGTAATAACACATTAGTCGCTAAAACGTGGTTTTAAAAGATGATAATGAGTGCTTTGATATCGCTAAAATAGTATCATAGTCTTAATATGCGACAGTTTCACTTACTTTTAGTTGGTTTTTTTGTATTATCTACCAACATTTTTATTTTTTAACCTTCTATATTTTGACTCCCTAATAATTTTAAAACAAAAAAACTACTATATTTAAATGTTACCAAATCAAACTGAATGTATTAATTTTTGAGCTATACGCTTTTCCGCTGAGTATTAGGAGTGTTACAATTGTCTAATTAAACTCATTCTACTGGTTTAATTTCACAACTAAGCAGCAGCAGCAAAGCAGCTGAGACCGCCTGAATACGCCCAAATGACATGTTATGCCATGATTTTTACCGATTTGTTTTAGGGGGACCATTTTTTGACGAACAAGTAAATTGCAACTCCTTATTCTGGTTACCCTCTAAAACTAAATTTTGTGAAAACATTTCTAATATTAAAAAACCTTTAAAAATAACTAAAACAAAATAGAAACTTTGGCACCCTGTATTTTGCAAACGATCATCTTTTTGGCTAAGATAAATGGAGTAATTTCCTTTTAATTTGGCCTAAGGCGTTTGTGGTAGCATTTTTACAGACACACTGTATAATATTGTTGGTTTTAATATACTGAATTGAAAAACTGTTAATTCGTTGAACTACTAAATGCATTTCTTACAATTACAATTATATCGGTGCGTTATGGTAGAGAGAATCCATATGCGTTTTTGCTTGAAATTAATTTAATAAATAATAGCTACTGTTATTTTTTCATTTATAATTTCCACAATAGTAACTTAACTGAAAGCGATATATTATTCTACTTTTATATTGTATTTAAAAAATGCATTAATATAATACAGGGTGGGCCAAATTAAACTTGCACACTTTCTTACTAATAATTACTTTTTATCTGTTGCAGCTTTATTTTTTATTTTTAAAGGGCTAATAGGTAGATATGTTTTCTCTAGATTTGCCAATTTTGGTCAAATAGATTTAGACAGGACAGGACGTACGGGACTTTTTTCAAGATACTGTATTTAACCTCGTTGCAAAAGAAATCTGATTTAGCTACAATTAAGCTAATACGTTTTCTTGTAGACAAATTATGGGAAATAATTCATTAACAGCGAATCTGTCAACAATTTGAGGATTTAGGAATTATAATTATTTTTGAAAAAAATAATGCTTCCCATAAAGCATGCTCGATTTTAAAAAATATAACTTTTTTGTTACTGTCATTTGAAAATCAAAAATGTTAGGTTACCATGGTTACTAAGTTGGATGCTGGCCAAACTTAACAGTAAATTAATTAAAAATTAACCTCTTAGCCTAATTCTAGAAACTTATTTTGCAACGAAGTTTAATGCCTTATTTAAAAAAAGTCCCGTAAGTCCAGTCCTGTTTAAATTTATTTGACCAAAATTGGCACACCTAGAGAAAACATATCCACCTATTAGCCCCTTAAAAATAAGAAATATGGGCGCAACAGATAAAAAGTTATTATTAATTAAAAAGTGTGCAAGTTTAATTTGGCCCACACTGTAGATATTTGCAAGTGTAATGGCAACCAATAAAAATTAGTGCAATTGCCATAAAAAGAATTGAACTTAATATAAAAAGTGTATTAATATTGTGTCTATACAAACCTATAGGTATATAAACTGATAAATCTAATAAACAAACAGAAGTGGAAAATACAATGATGATAATATTGATTAAGATATTCACGGTATCAACATAAACAGTTGATATTGTAAATTTCTATGAATCATTATTATTAGTAGATTTTTATAGCCGTTCTTTGGATTAATTTAAAATATTTTAAACATTCACACGTTAT
The DNA here is from genome assembly GCA_014170235.1 of Listronotus bonariensis. Classification (NCBI taxonomy): domain Eukaryota; kingdom Metazoa; phylum Arthropoda; class Insecta; order Coleoptera; family Curculionidae; genus Listronotus; species Listronotus bonariensis. The sequence goes on along the minus strand of JACEGR010006027.1, from coordinate 46,356 downwards.
GTTGCATTTTAAATTATCATACACACACATTGAGCGGGTATAAACAACAAACAAAATGAGTATTTGGTGCAATTTGGCCAAAAGTTAAATCAGTGGTAACTGTAAAATGTACTTTTGATTCATCGATAAACCCTGCCACTATCCAATTTAGGCTGGTGCTATTTTAAAACAGGCGACAAATAACATTATTTCTTTACGTATTTCACCTCTACGTCTATATTCGTGACGACTCTGAAGTCGTCAGCATCATCACTGTCCTGAAGTTTTGAGGCACCCAATACCCAATACCTCTTTCAGCGGTCCAAAGACATGGAAATCATATGGTAATAAATACGGTTTAATAGGTGGATGTCGGATGCGGAAAAAACTCCAAATACATTTTACAAGTTTATTTTGTAGTCAGTTGGGTATAATCAACACGGGCGTTTTCGTGCAGTAGAATGATCAACTGGATTAAACGATTTCTTATTTTTAACCAAAATACATTAATATCTTTTTGTGTGATTAAGTTAGAATATTAAGGCACAGTGATGGTTTCTCGTTCCCTCCAAAAACAATATTTAAGAGGACACCCTCCCTTTCCCTAAGAGACTACTTTTTTGGTTGAAGGCACGAACTTTGCGGTTTTTCAGTTTAAGGAAGTTGATTGGCGCCATTCTAGATTTGATCTATTTGGGTTTGCAGTAAACTGGGGAAATAAGGTTTCATACATCAATTTTAGGTGTTCAACCAATTATTACCGCGGTAATAATTGGTGACAACTTTGACGTATAATACATTGTTTAAACGTCAACATAACCGATTGTTAAATACCGTTTTAGAATTGGTTCTTCGCCTAAAATTGATGATTGAAAGGCAAAGAAATTTTAAAATGCGTCAGATGTATCTTGGTATCGCCTGAGAAATTAAGTAGGGGTCAGCAATGCTGTGTTTGTGACATAATCGCCAATCTATATTTTTTGCGCACTATAAATTAAGAACTCGTGAGCAAAAAATGTAATGCATTGGTCTTAAAAGTCAGTAACCGTAGTTACCAGAATAAAAAATGTAATTTATTGGTTTAAAAGTAAGTAACTGGAGTAACTTACTAGGTATTCTTTTTATCAATATAAAGTACTCCAAGTATAGGTCTCTCTTTGGCAATGCAGATGGGTTGAATTTGGTAATTTTCGACTGTTAGATGACCCTAACTCGTGTTTTTCTTAAAGTTTTCAATTAATACTACAACTTGCTCAGTTATTTTTACAATTTTTACATAAAAACAATTAAATTACCATGATAGGGTATAATTTGTTTGTTTCTAAAATCAAAATATTATTAAACGACCCTCGTACCACTGTTCATGTTAATAATGAAAAACTTTAAAAAGTGTGCTTGTATGTATAAATAAAATATTTGAAAGGTGTAAAATATAACTTTGCAGATCGCCTACAAGACACCCACTATTAAATGGAAATTAAAATTACAAAAGATTGTTTTTGTTGCATAAAACAGTATACATTTTAGAATATACCCATGTTAAAGGTCATGTAATCTATTTAAAATAACTAATTTGTATGGTTCTATTGTAGTACCAATAATAATAAATAAAAAAAAACATATTTTACCAGACCACGCAAAAATAATTTCCTTGCATATACGATGACGGTTTAGGATCATGTATAAGGTTACCATAAATTCTATAATTCTATAACCAATATCGGGTCACTTTGATTTTTAGAAGGGCCACTATATTTTTTTGTGTTTTAACGTATTTATAAAATTTAGCAGCATTTTAGCAGATTCTGTCAACAGTCGATTGCCATTAATGATAAATTCTCTCTGAACTGATATTATGTAAAAGAATTAAAAATAGTTATTTTGATGTTTTTTTGTGACAAATTCTGATGATGGAGTTCATATAAAATTTAAATATTTTGTTCCGTACCGTACATCGGGACTTTTCTAATAAATTTTCTAGACAAAATTTTGCTTAAAAATTAAATATAAAAGTAGTTTACTTTTGAAAAAAACATGTATTTGCGCACCCTGTATTTTTACAAGCAAAAACTTTTATCAAGTATAACTTTTTCTCAAAAATTGATTCTTTTATCCATTTGTCTTTTCGTAAACCCCATCCGTAGACCAGCTGTATATTAACTCTGATACAAGTCAGAACGAAATGAGCATTAATTAGCAACTTTAGAGCACTCATTGTCATTTTATAGAACGTCATTTGCGGATCCATCAAACATCAATCTTAGGCGTTCGACCAAATTATAACCGCGGTAATAATTGGTGACAACTTTGACGTATAATACATGTATTAAAAGTCAACACAACGAATTGGTAAATACTGTTTAATAATTGAGGGGGCTAGTTGTCACAATCTCAATTAGATACAACATCAAAAACTCTAAAAAATGAAGAGGTAAACTTTCTGAAATTAGACACCCTGAATAATATGTCACCATTAAAAAGGTCTATTTTTAATAGTTTCGGAAATATGGTCATTTTAATTTGGTTGTAATTTTCCATTACATCTACAGTCACACCTTAGTGTCGTGGAGATATAGAAATTATATCTACTATTTTTCAGATTTAGGTTGTCATATTTCGAGAACCCTTACAGGTAGATATATCAAATGTGGTATTATTGTAAAACTTTTTAAAAGACCATTTTAATGGTGACATAATATACAGGGTGTTCCATTAAACAAAAAGTTTACCCCTTCATTTTTCTTGAGTCTTTTGTTTCTTTTTTATGCTCAAAAGATAATAAATGAAAAAATATGAAACGTTTATACAGGACGTTTTTGTCTATCCTTCTTGGTTATAGTTAAAAGTGGGTGGCAAAATATAAATGAAAACCCTGTACACTTTAAAACTAGGCCACTCAATTGGATAGTCGCCTAAAATTGATGAAAAGAAAAACTGTTTTAAACCTTTGTACTACAGTAATAAATGAGTAATAGTAGTTTAAAAGTGAACGTACGTTGGTTAAACCTAAATCCCCACTTTCATTTTTTTTATCACAGATTAAATATACATATGTTCGTGATATAAAATAATAAAAATATTACAACGTAAAGTAGTTCACGTTTACAAGGGATCTACAGCATCGTCAGAAATGAGCAAAAATTCAAAATAGTTTAAATAAGAACTGTATTTTCTATTTATTTAGTAAATGAGTTTTTATATACTGTATAAGCAAAAGTTAAAAGTATATCGGCCAGTAAAGCAACAACAAAGGATGTAAGATTAGTCATCCAATGCGAAATATTTACATTCCGGTATTCACGTTAGACTATCTCTTTTTCTCACATTGCCTACATATGTGTATCCTCATTTAGCTGATCATGTATAAATTAAGGTGGACCAGCTTATTATTTATCGTTTTTTGTAAAGGAAGAAAATTACAGAGTAAAAAATAAAAATAAAGTAATTAAGGAGTGTTCATTCAAAACGAAACATGTCCACATTTTATCAAAAATCGTTTTGAAGTGATACAGAGCTTTGTGAAAAATAAATATGATAATTTTTATTATCTCTTAAGACATACAGGATACGACAAGAGGTATGACTTTTTTAAATGAGGCACTCTGTTTATTATATCACCCATAAAAATGTATTTTAAAGAGCTTTAAGAGAATACTACGTTTGATATATATCTATCTTTATTAGTTTCGGCAATATGGTTATCGAAATTAGGTCTAGGTATCACGGCCATAATTATTGCCTATTATATTTTTATAGGAATACTAGCTATGATTCCCGGCTTCGCTCGGGAGTTTATATGAGAACCAAATAACCGTTGTTCTGAATGAAGTTTAAATACTCGACAACAGATGGCGCCACTACACTTACTTTCTAGATGATTCCAAAAATTTTCAGAACTTTGTGTCTCCGCCAATTTGTCAAGAATGAGTGATAATATTTTACATTTTTGCCACCCACAACCACCCACTTCCACCCACCCCGACCAAACTTCCTTACTCACAATGGGAGACCAAGGGGTATTTGTAACCCCGACGGGAAGTTGATCGGAGTTGCGGATGATAGCGAAAATCGTGGACACACGAACGTACATTAGCATTTTATATAATATATTAGACTAGCTATGATTCCCGGCTTCGCTCGGGAGTTTATATGAGACCCAAATAACCGTTGTTCTGAATGAAGTTCAACTACTCGACAACAGATGGCGCCACTACACATATTTTACATTTTTGCCACCCACAACCACCCACTTCCACCCACCCCGACCAAACTCCCTTACTCACAATGGGAGACCAAGGGGTATTTGTAACCCCGACGGGAAGTCGATCGGAGTTGCGGATGATAGCGAAAATCGTGGACACACGAACGTACATTAGCATTTTATATAATATACTAGCTATGATTCCCGGCTTCGCTCGGGAGTTTATATGAGACCCAAATAACCGTTGTTCTGAATGAAGTTCAACTACTCGACAACAGATGGCGCCACTACACTTAATTTTTGAGCTTTCTAGATGATTCCAAAAATTTTCAGAACTTTGTGTCTCCGCCAATTTGTCAAGAATGAGTGATAACAGATATATAATATTTTACATTTTTGCCACCCACAACCACCCACTTCCACCCACCCCGACCAAACTCCCTTACTCACAATGGGAGACCAAGGGGTATTTGTAACCTCGACGGGAAGTCGATCGGAGTTGCGGATGATAGCGAAAATCGTGGACACACGAACGTACATTACCATTTTATATAATATATTAGATTAGATTAGATTAGATTAGATTTCCATAACCTTTATAGACATATAAAATATGGTATTTTTGTAGTGCTCTTTAAATTATCTTTTTAATGGTAATTTAATATACTGGGTGTTCTATTTAAAAAGTTATTATTTTTGTTGTACCTTGTATATCTTAAGAAAAATTTATAAAAATACGGATACTACATAATTTACCCAACAAAATAGTATTTTTATTTTTTTCTATACGTTAAAAAATAAAAAAATTAGGGGATCTAAAATCATTACGTTTCTAATGAGAATTAAAAATTAATCTTCATATAATGACCTCCATATTTTAGAAACCAATTGAAATGTTATAACTTGATACCTGGTTTTTAGCGACTTAGCTTTACACCGACGAATAACTCAATTTGTGACTTATTCGCGGTTAAAATGGACAGAGAAGACAAAAATTATACCAATAATTTTAAACCTTTTTATTATCTTAAATCAAGTTGCTTAATTTTCTGAATACGCCGCACTTCTTTAATAATTGTTTAATAACACTACCTAATGAAGAGAATAGATCATTAAAATACCACATTTAAAAATACCACTAATTATGACTCTCTGTTTTAGCTTTAATCTAAATCTATATTAAACTCAGTATAATAGGACTAAAGGTCTCATTAGCGGATATATTAGTCATCGCAAAGAGTTAACACACTTGCGACCTTTAAAAGCGTGTATATATTTATGTGTGTTGCGTGCTGCGGGAATAGTTAAACAAATATAAGCGCAGTTTAAATGTGTGTAAAATGCACTCGTCACTTAAGCAGAGTGATTGTAATACAGGAAGTAAGTCGTTTTCCGAGAAATTTATCTGCATTTTTTCGTCATTATGTGGGATACCGGTGAAACCTTATGGTTTACTTGCTTCTGATAAAAGTGTTTTATTGTAGGTCTTTCGTACGGAACGATTTACTTAAAAGGTAAAATATCGCTGTGATTCTGTTGCACGGCAGGCTTTATTTTTACAGTTTTAAAGATTTTTCGGTATGAAATTGTAGAAATAATGTTGGTTTTGTTGGATTCTTTTAAACTGGTTTGAAATTGCCATCTTTTAATAATTTTTACATGCCTATTTTACTAGAGTGTTACTTATACTGTCAAAACTCGTACTTCCTGCAGCTACCATTCAAGCATGTGTTTAAGAGAATGTGAAAAGGAGATATAACAACAAAGACATACTTATTCACTAAGATAGTCAAGCTGCTTCAAAAGTTTTGAATTTTCATCGTTTTATATCCAAAATCACAATGGTATGCCTGAACGACCTCTCCCGCTTCTCTTCTAGTAATCCCACTAACGCAGTGAACAGAGCACTAATCTCGAAAGCCAGAAGTGCAATCCCCACCCGGGAAGATATCTTTAAGTATAGTAGCAAAGAATACCAATCCATAGAACCCCACAAGTGAGATTTCAGCGTACCCTAAAATTTTTAGTACATACCGCGACCAACAGATGGCGAAAGTAGTACGATGTCGCTTTGCTAATACGATTACCATCAGAAATTGATAGCAGTCGCTGACGAGCAGTCGGCCCGATCAGTTAGAGTGAGGATGTACGATGTACGCAAAATTTAATAAAAATAAAATCCCCGATAAATGGTAGTATCCATAAGATTATTAAATTTATGATTTCAGAATAGGATATATTGATGGGTTTTTGACAAAACATCGTAAGCGACATTCGTCAGTTTTACGGGAAACGTTTTTTTTTTCATTGGCTTTATTTCAGATGAAGATATGTTCTATATTGGTTCGGCGGTTCATTTAATTAATGGTAGTTATTTGGGTACACGCCAAAAAATAAATTAATAGTACCAAAAAACCAAAAAAAAATAAAGCAAGTAAATAGAAAACTAAAAATCGACTTTTTGGTGGCACGTCTGCCACCGTTGTCAAGATAAATTAAATAAAAATAAAAAATAAAAAATTTAAAAATTATAATACTGTATAAGCAATAGTTAAAGGTATATCGGCCAGTAAAGCAACAACAAAGGAAGTGCGATTAGTCATCCAATCCGAAATGTTTACATGCCGGTATTCGCGCTAGACCGTCTCTTTTCCACACATTGCCTATAAGCGACTTCACTTGGCTGATTCTGTATCCGCATGAATAACTTGAAAGAAATCTACTAGATCTTAATAAGGTGAGCAAAAATAGGGAGTACAACAAGGCAACTCCGCTTTAACTATCAACCAGTTAAATAACCTACAGCCTCTCAACCTAACGTGTTTTCAGAGACAAAATATTGGAAAAGTAAACAAAAGTCCATTTTCAGTCTGACAAATTTTATGTATTTTCTAAAAGATACAATGGATATTACCATATTACCTAATATATTAAAAATGAAAATACGCTGTAGTTTGCATTGCTTTAAAAAAAACCGTATTTGCAAATATTTTACTTCAGTTAGTGACGTCAGTATTTACCTCCATTTAGGAGCAATTTCTTATTTTTGAAAAGTATTCTTTATTCTTTTAAAAGTACCAATGAAAAGTTCTTTTATATAATCAAAATTATTACAAATAATAAGGAATACAGAAAAAGAACCTTGTATTTATCTTATACTAAAAAATAGGTATTTAATATATATTAGATATTTAAAACTTAATGCGAAATTTTTACCAATGCGTGGAAAGGGGACGGTCTAAAGCAACAACAAAGCGAACGCAATGCGTCATCCTATCCGAAATATTTACATGGGAGAATTCCTTGTCTAATCTCTACCTGCTAGTATTTTAACATACTGAAAGTCAATTTTTACGTATCCTAGCTGGCACGACATGTATAGTCATATTTTAGATCATCTTAAAAATTGTTCCAGTTATTAGGAAACCCACAGTGAAGTAGTTTTTATGCTTAAAGCCTTTGGTCACCCTCCTTACATTAACAAAATGTTCTATTAGACTTTAGGGATGCCCTTATTAACAAATATTTTTACTTAATAAAATTTAGCCTAAAAAAGCCACGCGGTCATCAGTTCTGTCTAACTTTCAAATTATTTCCCGTTTTGTTGCTCGCACACTATTTAAACAACGCGATTATAAAGAAAAAGTTGATTCCCTTTTTATTTGCATGACGACTGTGGCTTTTTCTTAGCTGATTTCTACTTTACCTGTTTCATTTTATCATTCTTTAAATAAATGCAATAAACTACAAGCGAGTTAAAAAAATCTATATTATTCAGTTAAATAATGATACATTTATATTATGAGTTTAACCCGGTTAAGTCCAATAAAGCTAAACAAATAAATATAAATGATGAAACTTATACAATAATGTAGAAAAGTTAATTTATTTCTATACCAATCAGTGTTTTTATTTGCCATCGTTGTGTTACTTGGTTTGGGAGCACTAAAAATACTTTTTATGGAACAGATGTTTGGGTACACATATGGTAAATGAATATAGTCAAACTTCAAAAAATCATATAATAACATTGTAAGAACACTTATTTTATATTGTTTTATTAAATATTTGAAAATAAATTAAAGATAAAACTAAAATACCAAAAAAAGACAGGATGTTTATGTTGATGCAATCTATAAAATTAGTGTGAAAGTAACTGAAAGACGGCCAAAAATGTTGTGATTAAGTTGATCTAAAAATACAAAAAACTGAATTTAACGCAACTTATCCAACTAATGATGTTAGGTGAATTACGCACGTAAATATTTTTATCCTGAAATAATATGTAAATTTTTGAAGTTAGGTTGATTTTTCCAAAATATGTTTGTTTGCCCTCTTATTTTTTAAAGCTCCCTTACCGAAAATCTTTGGTGTGTTTTTAAAAGTTTGAAAATATTGCTTTTACGAGGGTTTTGCAAGTCAAACCGTGGTATTATATATGCAAAGTCAAAAAATAGCTTGGATATAAATAAATTATGTAAAAAATATGGTAAACGTTGTTATTGTACTAAAAGCTAAAAAATAATTCGGTAAGTCCTAGCTACCAGATCGCACCAATCTTCTCATCAATCTGGGGTGTTGAGTAGACAAATAATTAAATCGTTGGGCGTAGATTAAATATCAGTACTAAAAAAGACACGGCGTCATCAATGGCCAACGATTTTAATATTTGTGCGTACAATACTCCATATTAATGAGAAGTTGATGCGATCTGGTAGCTAGGACTTGCTGAATTATTTTTAGCTTTTAATAAAATAAAACCGTTTACCATATTTTTTTACATAATTGATTTTCAATTTTTTTAATTTAAGTTCATTTAATTCCTTACTTTAACTAACCAGAACTAACCAACGATTTTATATTAAAGTAGTTGTGGAAAATACGTAATTCGTCATTTTGTGGCGGAGGCCATCTTGGATTTTTTTAATTATTTTTCTTTTATAGTGAACCAAGCCCTTTCATTTGATACTCATATTAAGGTAGTTGTAAAAAAAAGTAACCGGCCATCATGGATTTTCATTTTGTTCTAGTGGGCTCTCTTCTACGAATCAAGCCTTTTCATTTAATACCCATATTGAGGTAGTTGTGAAAAAATATGTATTCCGCCATTTTGGCTGCGGCGGCCATCTTGGATCTTAATTTTTTTATAGTGGGCTCTATTCTATCAATCAAACCCTTTCATTTGGTACCCATAGTGAGGTTGTAGTAAAGTAATTCATAATCCGCTATTTTGTATCGACGGCCATCTAGGATTTATAATCATAAAGAATATATTAGATTGTATTGTCATCAAATAAATAAATAAACATGTCAAGTTAAATGGTATTTCTTCGTAAATTAGTTTGAGGAAATCAAATCGGAGGAATCAGGTGGCATTTTTACCTCTCCGGTCGTGTAGTGAACAGAGCTTTGATCTCTGAAGCCAGAAGTCGCCGGTTCGATCCCCGGCCGTAGAGTTATTTTTAGGTAGTAGTTATTAAATATAACTTCAGAGGTGGCACTACCACTTCATCTAAAAGGTGCTGAAAAATGCGAAAATTGCATATTTCAGTGCTTGCACTACGTTGAGAGAACAGGGGAAAAATATCTAATAACTTGACGCACACAGTACTCTGGCATTTAGGCATAAGCCTTCGTGGGATGTCACAAAAAAATGAAGTATTTAAGACCATAAGGTGCAGACAAAAACACCCGTCCGTGTTTTATAAATTATGTAAGAGTATTGTCCATATACAGGGGGCTCTCACAACTGATTCATTAATGTTATAGAATTATTCTTTGAGTAATATTAACTTAAATGTTTTTTTAAGCAATATCACATTTTACTCGATTGGTATTCTTTCTATTCATTTATGATTCATTACTCGAGGTTATTGCAACTCTTCAATGATTTTTGCATTAAAATTCCTTTTAATTTCGTTAAGTTATTTTAGTGGTATGAACTCAACAATCAATATTCGCCGGAGCCATTTAAGTTTGGCCATTTATCATTTTATACATTTCGCGTTTGAAGTAAGGCTACATGTTTTACATATCAAATTAAATATCTTGTTCTGGGGTAACAGTACGGCCACCGTTTTAAGGTTTTAGTTAATTTAATATATGTTATTTCGTACATAAAGAATATGGACATAGAATTTATTCGAAAAAAATGTAGGAGCTTGGAGCGTTAACGATTTTTTTAAATTATTACAGGAAAAATTATTGGTAAAAAAATTAAAGACATTCTTTTTTATGGGAGTGGCGTGTGTATTGGGAAACGACTGGTGATTTCAATGTGTTGTTTATAGCGCGTGAGCCAGCAATAAAATGTACTTCATGATAATAACCCTTTTAAAAATTATTTAGGGAGGTTCCTTTTAAGTCTACCAAGAATGCATGTGAGAGAATGCATGTGAGAATGCAAGAATGAATATGGAAGCGGTGCTTTAACCCAGTCTGTCAATTTTTACATGTTTAGGGTGTGCGGCTGGGCGAACGCGTCACTTTTTGAGCCTTATTGTTTCGTGACTCTAACCCCTCACCATTTTTGGCAGAATGTTTAAAAACTGCATGTAAAAACATTGTGGTACACTTGTCCGACAAAAAGTGACGCGTTCGCCCAGTCCGACACCCGTAATAATTGACAGGGTGGGTTAAAGCGCCGCTTCCTTATATGGCAGTATGAATATTCGTGATAGACTAGTCCAAAGAAACGCACCTAAATATATTTTAAAAGGGTTAATATCATAAAGTTTATTTTATTGCTAGGCCAGTGGGGGTATTCTCGAATCCCTATTAGACCATGTCGTACGCGAGAAATCTTAAATGTCGCATGAAACGTCAAAAATATATTCTGGAATCTCGAATGAAGACATTTTCATGCAAGAAAATCACGCGAAGTCTAGACCATGCGTCATTATTATGTCGTTTTCGACAATCAAAAATCACTCGTGTAGCTTTAAAGAAAATGGCTAAAGACGACAAATTGGAGATGCTACAGGAAATAAAAAAACCCTAAAATCTTGGAAAATCACATAGTCCCAAGGAGAACATACCAATATTTTGGGTAATTTTCTAGACACCTGCGGCAACTCCGATTTTAACGAATTTTGGTGTACGTGGGTCTTTGGGGCGCTAATCACCAATTTAAAAGAATTTTTGCCGGAAACGTTGTGTTTTCGAGATATACACCATTAAAGTTAAAATTTAAACTATTCCTATTCTTTTGTACACACTTCTTGGTTTAAAAGTGAAGTGGCATACAACATTTGATTTTCACCCTTTACCCCTTTAACACCAAACGTTTCCGCCAAAAAAATGTTTTATATTCGTGATCAGCGCCCCAAAACAACCCTGTATACCAAAATTCGTCAAAATCGGAGTTGCCGTAGGTTGCTAGAAAATTACACATCATAGGTATTAGCAAAACTTGAAGAGAACGAAAAAAAATACTTACAAAATACTTATAAAAAAAAGAACTGTTTTTTTCTGTATTTTGAAAATATTGGAGGTTTGAAACGGATTCTTCCTCTCTTTTGAGACAAACATTTCGATGTTGCCTTATTTCCTATAAGCGACAAATTGTCGATCGCGAGATTAAAGTCGAAAACTGTTTGAGAATACCACTTTTTAAAAGTGTTCGACATAAACGTGCGACATTTCTCGCAAGCGAAATTTTCGTGCGAGATTCCATAATTCGGGCCCAGGCACTATTACCTTATTTTGGTGATACAAATTCATAATTTTAGTTATGTAAAAATATTATATCTCTTGAGACAAGGGATTATAAAATACTTAATGTAAGTTACGAACCAAACGTTTTTGATATAAGCATCGAAAGTCGTGCTATCTAATATGAAAGTTAGTTTGAATTAAACAATTTACAATAATAAATTACATACATATTTATATTGCGAATTATTAATCTAGAAAAATGTGTTGTTTCGTTTATTTTCACTTTCTTTTTATTTTAACATATCGATACCTTAATTCGCAAATCGGCTAACTCCATATCCACAAATTTTTACAGCAGAGACAAAAATGTTTTATAAATCATATCACATACAAAATAACTATTTTTCTGTGATCATATTAAAATTATTTCAAATAGAGTTTTTTTATCATTTTTTACGCAGATAAATATTTTGAAGTAATTTTAAATAAAGAAACCATAGAAATTCTTTTTAATTGAGATCTTATAATACTTCAAGTAACTACCTTTTATTATGAACGAAAATGGAGTTAGCCGATTTTCGAATTAGGGTATTGTTATGATTTAATTATATACAGACTGTCCACAAATGAAGTTAATAAGAGGACAAATGAAACAAAAATTGAAGATTTCGAATAAAGTCATTCTTTATAAAAAATTTTGCTTGTAAAAAATAGGATTCACGAAAAGAAAATGTTGTTTTTGTATACAGGGTTTGCATGAACTTAAAAAAACATGATTTTTTCCAAGAGTAAACTACCTGTATTTTTTATTTTTTAGCAAAATGTCATTAAAAATATTTAGAATCTTGTTTGTAATCGATAAAAACAATATTACAAGTTTTTTGAAATCCATAATTTGAGGAAAACTGGCGTTAACAGTTGAAAAATTGTGTTTTGTAGGAATTTGGAAAAAGCAGGTGTTTGAAAAGCAAATTATAACAGTTTTTTAGGTCATTTTAGTACAAAAATTTAAAATAATTAAGCTTTGATAACTTCAAAATCAGTTTCATGAATCTTTTTGATAACCCTGTAACTTTAATAGAGTTATTCAAAATGCTATTGTAAATAAATTTTTGTAAATGATATTTTGCCCAAAAATAAAACATAAAGGTACTTTTCTGTTGTAGAAAAATCATGGTTTTGCGAACCCAGTATACAAAATCAAAATTTTCTCTTCGTGAATCCCATTTTTTTTACAAGCAAAAATTATTAAGAAGTACTTTTTTGAAAAATTAAATTTTTGGTCCATTTGTCCTCCATACTTTACGTTACCAAATCCAATTTGTTCTCATTGAAAGTTTGACTTTTAAAAAATAAGCTACCAAAATTGAAAAATGAGATACATTTTTAAGTTTTTAGCATTTCTTGGTACTTTAACAGAGAAGTAAAGCACTGAGGAGACATCAAGTGATGTGGCGGCGAGGGGTGGGCTATACACAGGTCACTTTAAATTGAGAAGTTGCTATAATAGAAAATGTATTTTATTGGTTTAAAAAGTGAGTAACCATAGTTACTTACTAGGTATTTTTCTCAATATAAAATGACAAGATTATAGTGGTAGGTGAAATCTGCCGCTATAATATTAAAATTAAACATTTTAGACTAGTGGACTCAAGTGACACCGTGACACCACATACTTGCCAAATACCATTTCCCCGATACTATAATGCGCGCTTCTTTATTTATTTATGCAGGTTTTAAGGATTCCACTTGACATTAGAGAAATATTGCACAGTAAAATAAGGCCAGGCACTAATAATACAGGCCTTATTTTGACATCTGAGCTTGCGCAGATGCATGGTGGGATAAGGACTCTCTTAACAGAGATAGTGCCTGGCTTTATTTATGTCGGTTTTAGGTCGTGCCTTATTTTGGTCTTATTTTAACTTCGGAACTGTTCGTGTAAACCGAACGGCTGCCGAGCACAAAATCGAAAAGTTTTTACAAGTAAAAATACTTAAAACCTTGTTTTTCAAATGTATTTCTGTAATTGTGTTAAACAAATCCCTACAACACAAAACAATAGAGAAAATCTACAAAAAAATTCCTGTTTTTTAGGTTAATGGTACTGTCAACATGATCTGCAATAACTCTAAATTATGGGTACCAGCACTATTTAAATAAAGCCGGTATTAATAATTCCCGAGACAATTAAGGCCACTTGCAATAATTCTCTAGTGAATCACCACCTGGGACCCTATTTTCGAATTAGAGAGTAGAAATTTTTAATGGATAGGGTGTAAAATTTCTATTTTGTCTGTCTCCTTTTATTTAATTTAAAATTAGTTAGTTTAAAATGAGACAAAACACTTTTCTCTTGGAAAACTTTTTTATTTCTTACCGCCGGTAATCGGGTTCCTGTCCTCCACGTTACTTGTTTACCATTTCAGTGCGCGCCTAATGAGATATTTTGTAGTGGCAGGCGGTTAATAAACAGCCAAAAAAAATCTTCTGTCTGAATTTGTAGTGTGAATGAGTGGTGTTGTGTAGTGTAGATATATTGAAATTTTTTAATTACCTATTTTAATATTTTTAAAGTATTTTCACTTACAAAATAGGGAGGATTTTAAATATTAATCTTAATAAAAACTTTATATCTGCCCTAAATAAAGTTTTCTTTTACTTACTTACTAGTAAACCAGTGTCTTGTATCGATTTTGTCTATAAAAAGTAATAAAAATGTTAACCTTTATTTACCCGAGACGAGACAGGTGTGTTAATAAAGGAATTTAGTGTAAAAAAGAATACTTTTTATGAAAAATGAAATAATTAGATAAAAATGTAGTATGGTGTCTACATGGCATTTAAGTAATTAAAACACGTTAAACATAAAGCTCTACAAACACATCATGTTTAACCTAAAGAAACTAAAAGCAAAAACTTTAATCCTTTCCGTAATATTATTGGACTGTTTTAAAAATAAACTATTACTAGTTTCTTGCTTTAGACAAAGGATAATCAATGTTTTTTCCGCACTTAATAACTTTTATTAGATTAAGATAAAAATTTAATTACATCTTTTGCGGCGATAATTTAATCAATAATTAATTCTTATCTATAAAATAAAACGTATTTTAAAATTTTGGTAGTACGTAATGCAATTTAATTTATTTATTTATTTATTTATTCCAGAATGAAAGACTAAACGAGCCATTGGATTACACTATGGAATCTCTACTTTTAAATAGGCAGCACGACAGATCCAATTCTCCCAATGTAAGTCATTTTTTTGTGTTTTTTGATACGCGTTTATTTTGAGCTTTGCTTTTTCATATACAGTGATTTTTAATAGGGTCTACGTGACTTTTTAAATTTACTTTAATCAAAAAAAGTTTTAAAAATTCTAAATCTTTTTCTAATTTTTTAATTTTGATCCGTATGTAAGTAAAAAAATGTATTTTTTTTGTAACTAATTAGGATCACCCTTTTTGGGTATGTATTTCTTGATTTGGTTCCCTATATAGGGTGTTATAGATCGTTGTTAGGAATATTTAAGGAAAGATTCGACCTCAGAAAATATAAAGAAAAGTTCATATAAACATGAGTCCGTAAATTTTTCGTTCTTAAGGTACGGGGTTTTAAACTTTTCAAAAAGCTAAAAAAATATAAAAATACTTAAGTTATTTTTTATGAAAAGTTCTGCATGATCCAAAACTTAAAAATCAACCATTAGATATCAAAAATGTAATTTTTGGTTAAAAGTAAAGTACCTGTATTTTTGCAAATATCAAAAATTGCTATAAAGAAAAGATGTTTAGGGTAAAAATTACTTCCAAATATGCAATTTTGTTTATTAACAAAAACAAGTTCTGCGATAATGGTGAAAATTTCGGTTTATGCATTAGTGCACTACATTTTATGATTATAAATATCATAGGACAGTTTCAAATAAACTTTTTAAATGTATTGTTATCAAAACAAGAAAAATGTACAATGCATTAATGTACCAACTTGAATTTTCTTGATTTTTTGAAAATAAATAAAATTGCATTGCATTTTCTTTTCTTTATAACAATTTGCGATATTATCAAAAATACAGGTACTTTTTGGCCAAACCTCGTAAATAACTTACACAATTTGATATCTGATGACTGTATTCGGATCATGCAGAACTTTTTATAAAGAATAACTTTTTTCATAGAATTAATAATAAAAAAGTTTCCCCATATGACGCTAACTTACCTAGACACACTGTATGCAATTAAGGGGACTTTATTTTTATTTTCTTCAACAGGATGCGAAAAAAATTAGGAGGCATAAAAGCTGTATTTTTAATTGTTTAATCTAAAGAAGCCACAAAACTTTTTACACATTTACACACTCAGTGTTTTTTCGAGCTAAAAGGATTTCTTCCATTATTTTCTGACACTACTTTGAATACAGCTGTCCGGTCTTAAATCCATACAAAAAGAGCCGTTCGCCTGATTTATAACACACTGAAATCTTCTTTATGGCGAGCATAGTGCAGCGGTAACGTACCAGCTTCTCACCGCAGCGATCCGAGTTCGATTCTCGGAACCGGACATTGGCATTTTTAATCGCTCGTCACCTCACAGATGGCTTGGCAAACCACTGTGTAGTATTCTGCCTACCCCAGGTAGTAGTTATTTAAGAAATAACGTCCGTGGTGGCACTACCGCGTTGTCTAAAAGGTGCTGTAAAATGCAAAAATTGCATGTTTCAGTGCTTGGATAACGTTGACGGAACAGCGTGAAAAAGGGGTTAAACATCTAATAACCCGACACCCACGGTACTCTGGTACTTAGGCATAAAGCCTTCGTGGAGTGTTAAACAGATAAAAAAAATCACTGAAGAGTTGTAACGGGGGCCTTTTTTATTTAATAGGTATTTTCACAGTTTCTAGTGTGAGAATTTTTCCATCCATGTCATAACATCCCTTTTCAGACTTCCTAAAAGCCTTAAGCCTGCCGCGCACTAGGCAGCATGGCTGCGAAAACCAATATTTGGTGCAGCTAAAGCTAAGTGGTAATCTTTTGATGGTTGTGGAAGACGCAATAGTTATCAACGTTTTAAGTCGAAAGAATGAAAAGAGGAATAAGAAACAATACTGGATTCATCCTCTTCTACGGATGCCTGTGCGCTAGACTCTTTTCTATTGGCTGCTACAACCGAGAATAGTTGGCTACCTAGTGCGTTCGCCCAACTTAAATTCTAAATTCGAGTAGCCAAGCTAATACGGCCAGGCTGCCTACTGCGCGGCAGGCCTTAACCGGGGTACAGACGGTCATGCAAAACTCTCACATTTGTATCAAAAGTCAATGCTAGCGCGTAAATATGGTTGTGTGTTTTACAAAATACATTGACTTTTTATACAAATGTGAGAGTTTCGCATGATCCTCTGTATCCCAAGTTAGACTCACTAGTTCGCAATCTTATTCCTGGTGAAGTTGAGGCGCTATTTCTTCTCCTCGAAATATTCCAAGTTTCGTACTAATTAACTGCCTCCTACTTTACTTAGCAACGGTTGATATTTACGCTTTAAACTGTTCCAAGAAATAATAAGGAGCTATTTCTACTTGCTAATATTTTTAGTATGATCGAGCGTCGACTTCTGGTCATGATCATGCATCAAGTGAGGAGGAATTTCTTATGGGTATGCCAAGGGGCGTACCTGGAAGAAGCGCGGCCCAAATGTCAGTGAGCAGTGAACCGGTGGCCAGAGTAGCTAGCCACGCCCCATTAGGTAAGATTAGAATACCTTGTCATCAATTTCTCGGTTTTTGTCAAAATGTTGTGGTATTAATTGTCACAATAACATAAATAACAGCCTGTAATTACCTTTATATTTGTTATAAACATTTTCAGATTCTATGTATCATGGAGCATGGCCTAATGTTGAAAGAACAAGCATGTGGAATTCGGAACCGGCTAGTCTAGGAGCTGCAGCACAACAACAACATCAGCAGCAACAAAAAAGAGATTTAAATGATAGTGGACCTCAATACCACAATGTAAGTTTTATGTTGATATTTTTATTATTTTTTTTATCAAGCCGTTTTTAACTCTGCAAGGATCTGTTTTGCTGCTTTATATATTGTATATTCTGTATTTTCCAGGATGTATCATCTGTAATGTCATTTGCGTCAAGCTCTGGTGGTGTTCCAATAGACAGAGTCCTGTGTAGTCCGGAGCAAAAATGGTCTTCCCAACAATTAGAGGCCAAAATGGATGTAGTTCATAGTTTATTATCGATGCTAGGTAGTCAGGAACATGTAGATATGGGGGAAACACTGTTAGCTTTAAGTACATGCCCGGAGAGTTGTCTTGCTATGCGTCAGTCAGGTTAGTAAAAATGTTATTAGAATGATGTAATGCATGCTATGCTTGTTTTAACGTGAGGATAAATAAAAACAAAAAATACGGAAGGTGTCAATTTTCTGAAATATGCACATATGCTTAGTAACTAAGAATCTTGATTCTCATTTGTTTAATCTACTAAGGAGTATGTCAGTATAAAAAAATCTTACTATCTATACTTAGGTATACCTTTTTTCTAGGTTGCATTCCCTTATTAGTTCAATTAGTGCAATCAGACAAAGACAACGACACAAGAAAGAAGGCTGCTCAAGCATTACATAACTTGGTAAATTCGCAGCCAGACGAAAAAATTAGGAAAAGAGAAGTAAGAATATTAAAATTGTTGGAGCACACCAGACTGTATATAGAATGTTTAAAAAACAATGTTGAATTCGATATGGAGATAAGTGGAAGTACCAGTACGTCGCAACAATCACAAGAAGGTATATTTTTTAAATATTTAGCACGTTTGTTTTTTATTAATACCAATTTATTTATATTAGATGGAGACAAACATCCTGTACAAACGATAGCACATTTAATGAAACTGTCATTTGACGAAGGACATAGGCAAGCAATATGTCAATTAGGAGGAATTCACACAGTTGCTAATTTGGTTGAGGTAAAAACTTTACATGTTTTACATTATCATTGCTTACTTATGAAGAAATCATGTGAACACATATAACATTTTTCACTTTTTTGTCTTAGATTGAACATACAATGCACGGCAGTAATATGCCGGAAAGCCAATGTATTCTGATGCGTAGATATGCATGTATGGCACTCACTAACCTCACTTTTGGAGATAGCGGCAACAAGGCGTTGTTGTGTTCGTTGCGGGATTTTATGAGGGCGCTAGTTGTTCAGTTACTGAGTCCTAGCGATGAGTTACGACAGGTAAGCAGTGGTATTAGGTATCATTTATGTTAAACCAAATTACTGTATGTGCAATTTGTTTGTCTAGCAGAAAACTATTATTATTAAAGGTTGAAAACATTAAAAGCACTATTATTCCATAAATACCCCTTTAGGCTCGTAGAGGCACAAACTAATTCCATTTTTAATTTAATTATGGTGGGTGACAAACGAGTATAAGTCAACATTTACTGAAAATGAGTATAAGGTAATTTTGTCCACATTTTAAGTTTCTGCATCCATTGGTCCAAATAGTAAAACCATTTTAAACACGCTAAACCTGTATTATTACTAAATATTACACAAATTTATTATAATATTATCAGCATTAAAATTGTTCAAACGCGTTTTTCTCGATTTGTCAATTTTTGACTTCTACTCGTTTGCCCAACCACCTTTATACATATTATGTTCTTCATAAACACATATACAACTTTCTTATAATTGGGGATATATTTTTTCTAGGTCACAGCAAGCGTGTTGAGGAACCTCTCTTGGCGAGCAGATTCCACCAGTAAAGAAATTCTTAGAGAAGTTGGAAGTGTAACTGGTCTAATGAAATCAGCCATGTTGCAAAATAAAGAAAACACCCTTAAATCGATCCTGTCGGCTTTATGGAATCTCTCCGCGCATTGTACAGAGAATAAGTCTGAAATATGTGCTGTCGAGGGCGCGTTAGCATTTATAGTGTCGATGCTTACATATAAAACGCCCTCGAAAAGTTTGGCCATTATAGAAAATGCGGGGGCATACTCAGAAATATTTCAAGCCAAATTGCTGTAAGAGATGACTACAGGTAAGCTAGGCTACTTCATACCATCTTAATACAAAAATCAATTAACTTCCACTAAACTATATCAGGTATTGTGGATGGCCACTCTTCAAAATTCCACCAAGTTAATTCTAAAGTGCCTCAGTACTGCCACCAACTTTTTTCTTTTTCACATTAATGACCTTCTCTCTTCCAAAACCAATTCCATTTATAGTTTTGCTGACAATAGTACCCTTTTCTCCATTTTCAGGTTCTCAAACCAATCTCTAAGC
Source organism: Listronotus bonariensis (assembly GCA_014170235.1). Classification (NCBI taxonomy): domain Eukaryota; kingdom Metazoa; phylum Arthropoda; class Insecta; order Coleoptera; family Curculionidae; genus Listronotus; species Listronotus bonariensis. Next base: position 26,201 of record JACEGR010006027.1, on the reverse strand, counting down.
CTGACTTGGAAAGCAAACGCTGGGTTATGCAAATATCTCGTTCAAATGACCCTAATTTAATATTAGATTGGGGTGCCTAAAATCTTGTCCAACTCAATGCATCCAAAACACTAACATGTTCCTTGGCGTGAAAAAAGTCATCATATACTCATCCTTTACTTATGAGCAGAAAAGCTCTGCAGACAAACACACATTCAATCTTGTAGGCGTCACATTTGAGAACACCTGTAACTGGACTAAACACATTATCTCTATAGTCACGACAGCTTCAAAAGCTTGGATTTCTCATTTAAAGAGTACCTTTTCCCTTCTTATTTATACACTTTGTATATGTCCCAAATCAGACCCTCTCTGGAATATTGTTCTCATATCTGGGAAATGGCGTCCCCACAACCCTCAGCATTCTTGATGCCATTCAAATAAGAGCTGTTTGCCTTATTAATGATCCTGTGCTTACAGAAAACCTTCCTTCTTTTACCCATCGTCAAGCTATTGGGGTTCTATCGCTTTTTTATGGGTACTTCCAGGGCTTCTGCTCCGAGGAATTGACCACTATAATTCCTTCACTTGCAGCTCTCAACAGAGAAACTCGTGGTGCCGCATTTATACATCCTTATACGTTTGTATTTAGCCTTATTGGATCCTCCAAAGTTAAAATACAAATTAATAATACCTAATTATTACGTTATGCTGTATGCAATTATGCAGAAATGTGCCATCCAAAAAAAAAAAAGTAAATATACACTAAGTACATAATAATCAGTTAAAATAACACTTCACTTATTGATAAAACTTTACTTTAGGGAAATTCTACGCAAGCACAACTGCCTACAAATTCTTCTGGACCAACTGAAATCTCCCAGCCTTACTATAGTATCTAACGCCTGTGGCACATTATGGAATCTCTCCGCTAAAAACGCCCAAGACCAAGACGCCTTATGGCAAATGGGCGCTCCTGCGATGTTAAGAAGTCTGAATCACTCTAAACACAAGATGATCGCAATGGGGTCGAGCGCAGCATTAAAAAATCTTCTAAGCTGTAGACCCCAGCAAAGCTTGATGCAAAAATTGGACTCTACTGCGTTATCTTTGAATTTGCCCGAGTTGCCGACGTTAGGAGCTAGAAAACAAAAAGCTCTTATGCAGGTAAGGATGCTATTATATAAACAGTATTGTTTAGTCTTGAGGCTCCCTAATCACAAAAAGAAAAAACATAGGATTAAGTCACGTGTTTCATCCTTGTTAAGAATGATCACATCCATCATAAACCGCTGACGTCATTAATATATTAAAAAAGAAAAAATATGTGTAACACAAAACTGGGACATATATAACAACAGTGCCGATATCACTATTCAATTCCACACACCCAAAAAATTTTAAATCCCAGATTTGATAAATGTAGCGGTTTTAAACGGTACTTTTTACTAACCCAGTATAAGAAATCCTTGTTAAAAAAAAAACATTTTTCTCTAATTTAACCAAATTTCATTATCAAACGATTTTAAAGATAGCAGCAGTGATATTGACCAAAACGAGTTATTTTTAATACTCTGTTTTTAAGGATTTGGATCACACACTTAGTGAAACGTATGAAAACCTGGACAAAGATTCGCCAGTTAAATCTAAACCTGATAAAGATGTGGATATAATTAATTTTATCCATGATTCACAAAAAATAAGACTAGGAGTCGTAGTCCTGACGACTTAAACAATGCATTTGCAAGCCTTAACCTAAATGAACCATCAACCAGCTATGCCAGTGATTCAAGGCATAGGTCAAGAATACCCCAAAGCTATGGTGAGTTACTTTTTTATTTAATCCTTGTGTAATACAATGCAATAAAAATCATTCATTATGATGAGTTGTCCCTTGAAAATACATAATCAACTTGGTATATTTAATTGTTACGCAATTCTTTTTCTAGGTAGTGCAAGTCTACCTTATGTCCCCCAACCCACAAGGCGTACCAACCCTGGTACGTTCATACCAGTCGGAAGCAAATTTTCCGATCATAATTTCGTCGAAGATACGCCTGAGCAGCCAATCGACTATAGTCGGAAATATTCGGAAACGACCAGGACTGACAAGCCGGAAACAAGCGTAGGCACAACGTCTTCCAAAGAAACTGTCACAAATGACAATGATAGACTTAGTAATTTGGCGTTCGCCGAAAATAATGTTAAAAGGATAATGATAGTTTTAGCATAGGTTATACGGAGACTGATTTGGATCAACCCACTGACTATTCATTGAGATATGCCGAAGACGATTCGGATTCAGATATTTGTAGCAAGATTTCGAAGCAAGAATATGTACAGGTGTGTTAAATTAAATTATATCAGTATGTTTTTGGCCACGGTGTTTTAAATTCAACTTTTAACTTTATAATCTGAAACAGGGCTTCTCAATGTTAAACTGTATGTCCAGAGGTTAGTTTAGGGAAAGGAGTTATTTGTTTAGCGTTAGTAATAACAAATAATATATAATTATAAATGTACGTATTATACCGGGTGGTGCGTCGCCGAGTGTAAATGTAATAGAAAATGCCATTTAAATTTTAAGGGGGTTAATTATTTTCTCTCCTGTACATTTTACAAAAAAAAAAATGCTAGATAACTTTTTGAAGAGACCAATCAGACAAACTCTCGTGCCAAGTTTCAAAAAAATTTAATAATTAAATCTTGATATATATTCAATTAAATGTCTTTTGTGTGGAAATTTTCGGTTTAGGTAAAACTGAATTGGCACTCGCAAAATGAATGTTGTCACTGACATAAGGGAAAAGTGTCAATAAGTCAGTGATAGCCTTATAACAAATTGTTTGCTGGTGGCTGCTGGTAATTTGACAATTATATTTAATTAAATATTTTAACATGTTTTTAAACTTGGTACGAGGGTTTCTCAGATTGATCTTTTTAATCAATTTTTTGTTAAATGTACCGGGGAGCCAATAATAAACCCCATTCAAATTAGCATGGGATTTTCTACGTTCCGCTCGGCGACGCACCACCCGGTATGATATTTGACAAGACCATCCCTTTGAATAATATCGTCGACTTTCCAGGCACCCTCTATTACCTGGTTTTTCAATTGTAATATTGTAACTTTCAGAGAACATTTTTTCCATTAAGATTTTGGTCATTAAGTAACTTTAAATTAACAAGAATTCGTAAATATTTAAATTTTTAGGATACCGTGAAGACTTATTGCACAGAGGGAACTCCATATGAGACACCATTTGTTTTTCTAATGCAACATCGATGTCAGACTTAAGAAATTTGGGAACCACAGAGGAAAAACCAGAAATAGACAATGATCTACAGAAGGAGACTGAAGCTAAAGTTAAAAAAGAGGTTTGTGTGAACGATTTTTAGGCTCTTTTTTTGTTTTTTTATTGTTATTGTTTCTTTAAAGTCTATTTTACTCACTTCAATTTTTAGGTAAAAAATATTGATGAGAAAGACCACTGTTCTGTCGAAGATATCTCCGAAATCGACAATACAGACGTCAAACCCCAAAAATCTGAATTTAGTTCGGGAATGATGTCCCCAGAAAAACCAGTAAACTACTGCGAAGAGGGCACGCCAGGATATTTTTCACGAGTCAGCAGTTTCGGATCGGGACTGGATTCGATACCTGCAAATGAAACGGTCATAAAAAAGGAGGTCAAAGACGAGAGTGATTTAAATGTGTCGGCGTCTTCTACACAGAAGAGGGAAAAACGAAGCATAGAGAAGACTACCAGTACCCCTAAAACTCCTAATGAGGCCAAAGCGGTAAAATTTGAACAGGTATATTCACTTGTAAAAATTAAATCTGTTTATAAGTCTACGTTGTTTTATTTTATAGAAAAAGATATCTTTGTTATTAGTCATATATATATATTTTTATTTTAGATTGTGAATTATGCAGAGGAAACTCCGCTTATGTTTTCACGATCTAGTTCTTTGGCATCTTTAGATAGTATTGAGCAACATTCAATTCATGATGATAGGAGTTCTATCGTTTCGGATTTTAGGTAAGATTTACAGTTTTTTCTTTCCACATTCCTCTTTATTTCGATTATTTAACTAAAAGAAAACATTATACTAGGATGCAAAATAGTTAAGTTTCGAACTAAACATTTATTTTATTTTTTTCACCATCCCTAGGACAAGTTCTAAGTAAGTATAAAAATATTTAAAAAGTAAAAGATGTTTAAATATTTTAATATAAAAGAAGGGTAAGAAATTAAGAACTCCTTACAAAAACTATTTTTAATATAGGTGATTGGAAACATTTTAAATGGTATTATTTAAAGCTCCAAAAAATATAAAAATTTGAATCTGAAAAAATCAAAATTTTTGGTTTGTTTATTTTAAGAATAAGGACACCATACCTAAATGTTCTTTTTTCTTAAAAAGAAGGTCCTCATGTAAAATTCAAATAACTAATAAAATAATTTTTGTTTGTCTTCTAACCACATATAATTCCAAAAATATTTGATATTGCGTTTTTGGGTGTATTTTTCAATCTCTTTTTCTCTACTGTATAAAAAAAATAATTTCTAACACAGAATATAGCCGTCTTTTTAGGCTTTTACGTAACAACTCACAGATTTTCACAAAAATATTGTTAAAAAAAAAAAAAATCAAAAGTTTCCTGAAAAATATATTTTATCAAACATTAACTATCAATCTGAAAAAAAAATCAAGAAATATTCGTATGATTATGTTTAGAACACCATCTATTAATTAGTCAAAAAATATTGGTTTATTTCCTTACTATGAATCTATAATATAATTTAAAAACTACATACACATACATTTTAATTTTAAATTAAGTCTCATTTTTGTTTGATCCATTTTAACTAAAAAAAACAGCATTTTTTAAATTACTTTTTTTAAATCAAATAATTTATATTTTTAAGTCGCCTTACAAGCGGTATAGTCTCTCCAAGCGAGCTTCCTGACTCACCAACTCAAACCGTGCCTCCAAGTCCTCGCCCCACAAAATCGAAATTGGAATTTCCCTCCACATCAAGAAACTCAAGGACGATGGAAAATAAACAGTTAGGACCCCAAAGAAGTTTACAAAAACCCAGCGTTTTTGAGGATAACATCACCAAATTTAAAGAAGAAAGCACTCCTATACAATTTTCATCTGCTACAAGTTTAAGTAGCCTCACTATTGATACTCATGATGATCATGAAAATATTGAATCTCCAGCTAAGGTAAGTTAAAATTTTATTATGTAACATGCTTCTTCCTAAGCCAATTAAATAATTATTATATAAAATAATTTATTTATTTGTAAGAATTTTATACAGGGTGTCTCTAAAAGATGCGGAAAAAGAGGTACCACAAATTCTTGAAGCTAAAATATGACGATCTAACCCAACTCACCTTAATCCAAAAGCGGATGATATCGAAGATACAAAGGTTAAAAATGTATTCTGGTTTTAGTTTTTATAAATAATTTTGGTAATAATAGTTGTATTGTCACAATATTTGGCTAGAAGGGCTTTTGAAAGGTGAAAAATTGGAAGCTGGTATCAATTTGATTATTAACTTTAGGGGGCGCCACCTGCAGTATCTTAAACAAATTAAAAATGAAGTTACTTTTTGACCACTCTGTATGTAACTTTTAAACAAAAATTCTTATTCTTTAATATATTTTACATAATTAAGGTATACATGGTTAAAGTTGATTTAGGCAACCGTTTTTGAGATATATGGATTTAAAAAGTCACTTCCTATAAGGCTAGGTCTTAGCTATACAAAGGGTTTTAGACTTGGATGGTAATCTCTTTACAGGTGATTTTAAGAACAAAAGTTCAAATACACCTATATCCTAAAAGACTTATTTTTTGAGATAAAGGGTGGCAAAGTTAGAAAAAATAAGCTTTCTTACCACTCTATATCTCAAAAGATTAAGTTATTTAGGAAATTTAATTTGATTTGAGGTTTATTTGAACTTTTCTTCTTAAAATCACGTAAGGATTCATATTCTAAAAGATTAGCATCAAATTAACTACACACTAACAATTCTAAAACACCCTGTATAGCTTAGACCCTCGACATGCAAAAAGTGGTTTTTTAAATTCCAGATATTTCAATTACGGCTTCCTAAATTACTGTTTACCAAATATACCTTTTTTATGTAAAATATCTTGAAAAAAGCATATTTTTTAAAGTTACATACCATGTGACTCAAAAAAGTTATAACGATTTTAGTTTGTGCAACACACCGCAGGTGGCGCCCTCTTAACTTAACAATAAAATTGATAGCAAATGCTTATTTATCACCTTCTAAAACCCCTTTTAGCCGAATATTGTTATAATAGACCTATTATTAACAAAATTATTTATAAAACACTAAAATGAGAATAAAAATTGACACCCTCTGCATCTCCGAAACAATCGACTTTTTGATCAAGGTAAGTTGAGTTATATCGTCACATTTTAGCCTCAGGAATTTGTGGTAACTTTTTGTCCGCACCTTTCAGAGACACCCGGTATAAGATAAACACATTTTTACTACTCTACTATTAAAGGTTTTTATTTTTATCCAGTTTATAACTATTACCAGATAGTATTGGCGGTTTTTACAAAAAAACTTATCACTAAGAGTTTATTTTTTAAAGCTTCCTGGTTTTTAGACGCCTGATACCAAGGTCCTTCAGCAAGTTTCCAACAGTTCAGATATGAACACAACAGACGGAGATAAAGACGACCTTAAACTAGATAAACCAGAAAAAAAGGATAATGAAAAAGAGACTGAGAAAGAAACTAGTGGATCGGATGATCTTAATGATGATTCCGATGAAGATGATGATATTCTGGCAGCTTGTATAAGTGACGGCATGCAATCAAATATGTAGGTCTAAAAATATCTTTCCATAAACTTTATTGGTAAACGTAAACCCTTGGATAAAAAGCATTGTTTTTACTATTTACTAGCAAAAACTGCTTAAATTATTAACGATATAGACTTAAGAACTTCTTAAACCTTACCATCTACATATTTTACTACTTGGTACCTCTTTTTTAGATGTAAGACGTAATCGGTGGCCTTAACCTGTAAGAATATATGCAGTTTTTTGTTCTTAATATTTCTTTGGTACGGCTTTGTCGTAGATAAAAGAAAAATATTGAATAAAATCTAAGGGATATTAAATAGTTAATAAATGACTTATTTTTATTTTTATAGTTCCATACCTACTGCAAGTTCCACTCCGACAAAACTTGCAATATCAAGCTTTAAATATCAACCTTCTAAGGCTCAAGGGCCATCTACTGGAATACCATCTATGCGTCGCACTCCTCCGAGGAATATACCAACATCCCATTTAATGGAAGATGCACCTAAGACATATTTTACTGAGGATACGCCAGCTCATTTAAGCAGAACAGGTAAAAATACAAAAATAGTAGGATGAATTTTTGGACATTTTCATTTACATATGAGGGACCTAGTTTCAATTATACTTTTTAATGCAACAGTAAGATAAATTAATGTTCTATTTATTTTTTTAGCTCTGAATATAAGTAAATCATTTTATAAGGCAGGACTACATCCATAACAGAGTGTTCAAACTTAAGAAATAATGTAGTACATTTAATGTATAGGTTCTTTGTTTATTTTTTATTTGATATAACACAACAATTTAATTTTGGAGATTGTACACTTTGAAACTAGCCCTCTCATATTATGCATTTATAGATGCATTAAAAATAATTATGAGAGATATGTGTGAGTCTGAAAAAGTGTCTGACCGAAGTTTCGGTTTGGCAAAAAAACTGAAGATCTGGCCGAAACTGATGGTTTCTAGCCAAAAGCAAAAAATTAAGAAACGAACAAATTTTTACATAACTTTGTTCCAAATTGTGGCAAAAGACAAAAAATCGGCTTTGTCCGCGTTCACATACTAGTTGTAAATAAGTAGTTAGTAATACCGCAAATTTTTATAAAACATTTATTCTACATTATTTTTTTAAGGATCCAACTCCAATCTTAGTGTACTTTCAATGCCACAAGACAATAAAAGTAAAAGCGACTTTTCTGATGATTCTAGCAATTTATCTGGGGAAAATGAAAATATTTTAGAACAGTGCATTCAGTCGGCCATGCCAAAGTCTAAAAAAGATATAAAAGGTAAGAAATTGCAATGTGTGTTTTCTATGATTATACGCCATTATTTTTTTTAAAAAGCTCTATGAATATAGGGTATCGATAATGATTTCTAAAAGACGAAACGTAGCTTTCAAAATTTACAGCTGCCATCTCGTGGAGACAAGAATTTGCTACTATAAAATGCTGTTCATTTTATACCAGTTTATTTATGGTCAAAAAAATTAAACCAAATCACACACGTTTTGTTTTTCCAGTTATTCAAGATTTACTTAAATTTTAAAACAGTATATTAAAGAGCTCCGAATTATTCAATTTTGCCCTAATAAAACCAACTGTGTATCACTTTTTTTCCCAGTTAATGTTTTTAATATGGTAAAGCAGAAATAACCCAAATAATTTGTCCTCCTTTGTATGTAATGTAATGTAGAGTAATATTAAAAAAAAACAAAAATTCATTTATAGAGATATTTTTACAAAAACAAGAATGAACTTTTAGAACGATGTTTAAGTTACTTTATGCTCACACTATATACATTGTTAAACAGTCATTCACTGTTACGTTAACAAGCTTACAAACGTCTGCTAAAACTTAAAGCTAATAATAATCTTAATAATGTCTTTTTCTAGCGACTGCACTTCCTCAATCAAAACTGCCGGCGACAAGCGCCTTACCCAGGCGGACAATGCAACCATTTAAACACCACCCCCTCAGATGAACCCCGGCATTGGGGGCAAATATCCACTCATAATCCTCAGGGGTTGCGAAAATCCAATGAATCCTTAAAACTGCCACAACAATACGTAATTAAAGACAGAAACGTACAACAAACTGATCACATAAGACAAAGAGGGAATGCCAGACAAGAAATGAGATTAAATAAGGAGAGGGATAGAAGAGAGACGTCGTTACCACCGTATTTGTCGATAGGAGATGAAGTCGAGAGTTACGCGGTTGAAGGAAGTCCCTGTCATTTTTCGTTAAGGTCGAGTTTGAGCGATTTGACCGTGGATGGAAGTGTAGCTGGGTTAACACCGTAAGTAAATTATTACCTATATTAAATTGAACATTTGATTTTATTAATATTACATATTTACATTATTTGGGTAATAATTCCACAGACCTAAAAAATAAAAAATGTAGTCTGTCTTGGGTATTGGAAAAAGATTTTCTCACGTATTTCTTCCCGCTGAACACAAATCTGAGATCAAAACTAGGAGTCGAACTTTGCTGCCAAGAAGTCACTATCAGTTGTTTTTTAATAGGAAGGGAAATTATGTAGCAACTTGTTTTAAAGGTTCTTTGATTCTCTACTTAACGCCACTTTGTTTTTGAAAATCAGCCCAGCAGTTCCGGGGCTCATATTTGGTGGGTTACTTAACCAGATACAAACTATCCGCCTAGCCGTTTCAGACTTAAATGTGTTTGTAAGTGTTGTTAGTGTGGGACGGCTGGGTCGATTTTCAAATATAAAGTTGCGTTTAGTTTTTAAGGGCCTTTAAAATTAGGTGCTATATAACCTCATTTCGATTTAAAAAAATAGATGCTAGTGCCCCCTTGGCCCCAGCAATTCAGTTTTTTACAGTTTGAGACGTAGTTTTGACTTTAGATTCGTGTTCAGCGGGAAAATCTTTGTCTAAAACCCAGACCACTTTTTTATTTTGTGCACCTGTGTCATTCTTTAAGTTTATTCTCTGATATGACCGTTTCAGCACCGGCCACTTCTTGGGAATGAGTCTACTTGTCATAAAGACTTATACTTGCAGATATAGCAATTTTAAAGAGGCTTAAATTCCTATTTAAGTTTAAATTATTCTCTTTAAATCTGTTTACTTTGCATTTTGCATGTATCGCCAGTATTGGGATAGTGGATCTCATGTCTTGGGAATAGCAGCAGCACAATTTTTGGCTTTCTCCTGGAGTTAGTATACTCTTACCCTAGACGCAACCATATATGGAAAATCTAGGTGACAATGCATTTGACAGCTTTTAAAATTTAGCTAGGAGTTCAACCACATAATAATTTAGCCCTGAGTATTTTAACATGACATTGTAAAAGCCTCCCTTACTGTTTTAAATTTTTGAGATCTTAAAACCCTAACAGGTACTTTTCAAAAATGTTGAAAACTCTGTGTTTTTGCTTTACCTACCAGGATTTTTAAAAGTTAATGTACCAACATACTGTAACTTCTTTTGTTAAAATACATAAACCCATTTTTTTGCCAACTTTAACCATACAAAATCTATTATAATGTAAACACCTTGTATTTACATTTGACACTCAATATATGGTTTGTATTTTTATTTTTAATTCATATACATATTTTATATCATAATATATACTTTTATTTACTTGAGTAATGAATTGATAAATTTATGGTTCTTATAAACCTGGTATTACTTGGTCATAAATTCGTTAATTTTTTTATTTTATTTGTGAACCCTTTAAAACTACATTAGCACATTACCACATTTTAGTTGCTGTTTAAAAGTTGATAGTTATGATTTTATTTGCCCCAATTTTTCTGATATTCTTTAAGTGGATGTTTGATATTTCCAGGTCTTCTAAAAATCAGTCTCTAAATCAAGGTGCTTCTGGAAGCAATAACGAAAACATTGCTGCAGGGTCTAACCGAAAGCGGTTAATATCAGGTAAATAATAGTCTATGTATATTTTTTTCAATTTATGAAAAAAAAATCGATTATTTTGAACAAAAATTTGCACATGCCAATTGTTTTTGGTAGTGTATTTATTTAAAAAAAAGGTAAAGCGCAATTTTATGGAACCATTAAGGGAGGTAAACACTTTTAACAATGTAAATTTTATGAATATTCCGTCTTTTAGATGAACAGAAAAGTGAATTCCAGAATGCGAGTCAACCCCTTAATCGAAAGGAATCTCTGTCTTCACTAAGTTCACTGGCATCGAATGAGGGTGATCAAGCGTTATTGGAGGAGTGTATCTACTCAGGAATGCCAACTGATAAACACGAAGAAGCACTGTTAAAAGAATGTATTAATGCAGGCATGCCTAAGAGTAGCAGTAGTAGTACTAGAGATTTGAACCAACCATTGGGTGAGTACTCATAACCTCATAAAGATGTAAAAAATAATTCTTACAAATGAATTCACCATTATAGTCAACTTATATACAGTATGTCCACGGATGGACTTTACAATAAGACAAATGGACCAAAAATTTAAATGTTCAAGAAAGTCGTTTATGGCAACTGCTTTTGCCTAAAAAAACAAAAACCTGGATATTCATTGAGAAATTTGTTTTGTTTTGTATAGGGGCTCCAAAAACTACAAAAATGTGAAAAAAGACCAATACAAAACTACCTTTATTTTTAATAATTCAGCAAAATGTCAAATAAAAAAGGTTTTAGAATTAAATGAGGATCAGATATCAGAGATTTCATAGGAATAAACAGATATTCTTGAAATTTCATATTGTTTTAATCATGTTTTACACCTAAATTACGTATTACTTGGTTTTACATTTTTGTATTTAAATATATTTGTTTCTCAACGTGAATCTTGTTTTTTAAGAAGCAAAAGCAGTTGCCATCTTTCCTGAACATTTAAATTTTTGATCCATATGTCCTATTGTAAAGTCCATCTGTTGACACACTGTATGGTTTATAACATAAACCCGACTTTTAGACGGTTCGAGGTCGTGTCATAACACAGAAAAAAATTGGCAAGACTGGGTAAAGACACTATATTTAGTCAGCTGATGATCAATCCAGGGGCGTCTAGAAGTTGTGCCTTTTGTTATGCATTGTTTTGACAGTTATATTTGTTAAAATATGTGTTCCCAAATATTTTTTATTTAAAGTTAAAGAAGTTGCAACATAGGAGTAATTAAAAAGGGTTGTGTAAACGATTGTTCTAATAATACAATAAACTGTATTTTTCTGGCAGTGGTGTTGACACTTATCTGATTTAGTAAGATATCCAATAATTTAGCAGGTGACGTCAAAAATGGCCCCCAATATGGCGACTAAGTCATAACCCCCTTTATTTAAATTAACTCTGCTCATAACTAAGTAATATAAAATAGAAATCAAAAGTCTGGTGGGACCGGGTCATTTTTGGTCATATCTTGGAACTTAATAGGAAAAACATTCATATACATATGGGTAATAAATGTTTTTGTTCTTAGAATTTTCAAATGTAAGAAGACCTATAGTTCAAAACCCGTTAAGACCTTTCCAAAGGGATGACTTTACAGTCCAGAAACAACCACCTGTACTTGAGGGTAGTAGCAGTAGTAGGTAAGTTCTCGCAATGATTGTTTAAAAACGGTTGTAACTAATCAAAGCTTTATAACAGATTTAAAAATTTCAGGTCAAAAAACGTGAATGTTGCGTCTGTTGCCGGGAGCACAGCAGTGGTGTTCCCACCACAAGCAAGCGATCAGAGTCCCGAAATGTCAACCACGGTAGCAGGCGTAAAAGACGGTAAAAATAATTTCTTTTTATCTTGTACCTAAATAAACTAATTGGTATTACTTATTTGCTGAACGTACCATCGCGTTCAAAAAAACTCAGACACTCAAAATATTATATGCTACTAGCTCCCTGACTATTATAATTTTTTTTTTACTGACAACGTAATACCTGTTAAGTTTGGATAGTTTTATTATTGGGATATAGACAATTCAGGTAATTTATACCAGCTAGGTTTATTTATTACAGAATTAAATTACTTAATTATACAAGTGTAGGAAATCAAGCAAAACAAGCTTGTGTGTGTTTTTTTAAACGCGATCCATCGCTTTCAAAAAATACACAAACGCAAAAAATTAAATAAGGTTTTTATTTAAATTAAATAAATCAAATAATTATTACATTATTTAAACAACAACAGGTTATACTCTTAAAAATAGAAACTATATTAATATTTTGTAATAGAGCCATTATTTTCTAATACACTCCGCAAACGTCGGGGCATACTAAACACTAGATTTTGTGTAAGCTGGTTATCAATATGATCCCAAGCTTGCATAATTTTTTGCTGGAGCTCTTCTTGATTTCTTGGTCGAAAATCATGTTGGTGAATTATTTTTAACATAAGCCCCCACACATTTTCGATCGGGTTGAGATCAGGGCTCTTTGGAGGGAACGGCAGCACATTAATATTATTTTCGTCAAGGAATGCATTAATAATTCGGGCCTGATGGACTGGCGAGTTGTCATGCTGAAAAGTAAAATCATCCCCATATACAGCTTCCACCGATGGTAGCATAACTTGCTCTAATATATCCCTATAAACGGGCGCAGTAAAACGTCCTGGAATAACTCTTAAAACCCCTGGTCCTCTGGCACTAATCCATGCCCAAACATTAACCGAAAACCTACCGCTTCTTGCAACCTTTCTAGTATATTGACTATTATATCTCGTTCCAGTGGGTCTATATACTCTAATTTTTCCATTATGACACGACTGGAAAGTTTTCTCATCAGAAAAAATAACTTTTGGCCACAGATTATCTGCATTTAGAAACTCCCTGGCAAACCGCATTCGTCTAATTTTATTTTCTTCCGTCAAAAAAATTTTATTTGCTGCGGACCTATTCCTTATAATTTGGGAATTCGAATTCTCCTTCTAGCGGTTTGAATGGATGCCGGAAAGTTAGCGACTTCTTTGGCTTGGAGAGCGGTGTGAAATGGATTGGCCTGTAAATATTGTATTAAACCGGCATCTTGCTCCGCATTTGAGCTTTTTTCCGGCCTGAGCCTGGGTTTCTTCTCATATCGCCAAAATTATTGATTTTTTTCTTTGCAAGTAGAACGGTGTTCTTGTCTACGCCAATCTCATTGGCTATATTCCTTATTGCAACTCCTTCAATAACTCTTGTATGTAGTATTACTTTTTGTTGCTGGTTTAGACGAGGCATAATATCAGCAGATGCCAAAACTGAATATTTTTTGACTGACAACCTATACTGACAACTAAGTACCTATTAATTTTTGATAGTTTCATTATTATTATAATATAGAAAAATCAGGTAATTCATAAAAGTCCGGGAGATCAAACCAAATAAGCTTGTCTGAGTTTTTTTTGAACGCGATGGTACATGATTTTTCATTTTAAAGTAAACATGGGTGTTATTTTTGAACTTTCCTCTACTTTTTTAAAAACGAATATAGCCATTTCGTGTATTTTTTCCGTGGAATTTAATAATCTAATCAGAAAAACATTTGAAACAAAAACAAAAACAAAGAGTTACAGCACGAGTGACGTATTTTTTAAATGGAATACCTCTTATATTTGTATATCATTAATAAAGATTTTCACGAAAAATTCGGTGATATAGGGGTTGCTGGGTTTATTTCCTGCGGTTCTGATGCAATCGATTAAAAACTGCTTAGTTTAAGGATAGTTTCAACTGAAAACACCTGGCTGCCACAGGTTACAGGTAATTATTTGGTCAAGTCAAGAATTTTACAAATACGTTTATCACTTTTTGCTAGGTAGAAATAGATATATCATATCATTTTTATCATATAATTTTAAGCCGTTCATCTGATAAAAACCTCATTATAAAACTGCTTCAAAAATTAGTAAATTTGTTTTTAATTCCTGACTTTGACAAATAAGCACCTGTGACCTATTATGGCAGCCACGTTTTTAGGTGAAATTATCCTTATTTGCCAATTACTTCAGAACGGCAGAAAATAAACCCAGCAAACCCTATATAACCAATTTCCTTGTGAAAATCTCGAACCATTGATATAAAAATATACGTTACTTGTGCTGTAACTCTTTTGTTTTTGTTTCAAATGTTTTTTTTATTGGATTATTAAATTGTACGGAAAAAAAACGCACAAAATGGCTATATTCGTTTTTTAAAAATGTACAGGGAAGTTCAAAAGTAAGGTCCTGTTTACTTTAAAATGAATAACCCAGTACCTTTTTCTTCTTTGCACGTTTTAATTTAAAAGCTTACTTACATTATTCATTTAATCTTGGGATGCCATGTAAAAAACTGGTATGATACAAGGAATTCTTCTTAAATACTAGGAGATATGTTTTTATAATGCTAAATCGTGACTCTTGAACTATGTTCATAGGTCTCGAACCAGGTCGGAGCGGCAGGAACGATACAGAGAAGTGCAACAGCTCCGAGTTGGTGGAGACACCACAGCGCCATCTTCACTCAGCGGCGCCAGAGGACGAGAGAATAGGGACCCCTCCGGAAGCAGATACGTTACCGGACAGATTCTCGCGTTCAGAAGAGAACTTCTTGACAGGTAAGTTATACACATTGGGGATGACTATTCCTTGAATAGTCAAATATATAATTTATTCATAAAAATTCATTTAAAATACAATTTTTCACACCAAATTTTAAAAAAATCTGTTTGTTGCTTTAATTTATTTTGATTTTGTTCAAACAAAGAGTTCGTGACTTAAACTAGCTTTACAGCAAATTAAAAATTAACCAAGTTCTTTGCCTAAGGTAACTTTGTTCACTGAACCGGTTCTGGGACTATTCGCATGCGCAGTGGAAAAAGCAGCGTTCGCGGTTAGTAAAATCCTGAATTTTTAGTAACAGTTCTGTGTTCGCGCATTACCTTTCGAGCATAACAAAAACATTAAAAACTTAAGAAAAATGAGGTAGAAAACTTTTTTAAAGGAATATCCTTTATATTATGTTACTTTTAAAAAGGTCTCTTAAAAAGCTTCACAAAAATACCACATTTGATTTATTTATGTTTAATAGTTTCCGAAATAATATGCCCAATTAAATCTGAAAAATAGTAGATACAGGGTGTTCCTTAAACATATGCTAATATTTAAGGAAGTGCTTTGGAATCAGTTCGTTACAGGTTCGTAACCTGATTAGCAGTTCTGGGATTTTTGTTGGAACTAAAAGTTCAGTTCGGGATTTCATGCGCATTATCGACATGGTCAGCTGTTTGCTGTTTTGTGGTACAGAAATAAACCGTTGTATTACAGTTTATTTGTTTCTGCCACTTTTTTGCGGGTTAATATACCTGTTAAATATTTTTTTATAACTTTGTGAATCTGACTGTATATAAACAAAGGATTTTTAATTGTACTCTGTATGAATGTATGCATTAAAATAAATAAAGATTTCATCAAAAAATATAGACAATATTACAAGATTTTACCATTTCTTGTTTGAATTTCATCTTTAGTTAAATACATATACTTATGTTTAAAACGAGAGGAGGCAAGGAATCCCTCGTCTTTCGCCGAGAGACCTCAAGTGGCTTTCGACAGCAAAACGATTTACCTTTTTGTTTGGATTTATTTTTTCTGTGTAGTATTCAATATAACCATAAAAATCCTAACCAAAAGGCTAGGTTAGAAAACATCCTCAGCTGTATAGAAAATCGTTCGCGGTAAATAAAAATTCCGAACTAATAAATAACTGGACATGCGTTTTTAAACAAATTTAAGCCAGTTCGGTTCTAGTTCAGAATCAGTTCATTACTAGACCCGCGAACAAAGCTATTATTTTGGATTCAACGTTGACCTGAATATACACTGAACCACAATATTAACGCACAACCTAAAATTTGCCCTATTTTTAACACGCTTTTATTAACTTGGGTTGTAACTATCTATCTATCTATCAATCTATCCATCTGGCTGCCTATGTAACGGAATCTTTGAGCCTAATTTTAACCAACTTCCAGCTATTCGATTTCTTTGAAACTTTGCACACGTATTAAGGACCCATGACAATGCAATAATCTGCAAACAGTATCCCTTTATCTTTTTTTTTTAATCGCCAGGAAAAAGAAATTCCATTATATTATAAAAACAACACCTAGGATGCCATCTGTTGGAAAAATTTCAAACTTTGCTATTAAATGAGGAAGAAATTTTTTAGTGGATTGCAAAGTGTTGACAACGGTCCAAACATTTCCTGGAGTGCCATCTGTTGGCAAAATTTGAAACTTTGCTACTTAATGAAGAAGAAATTTTTTAGTGAGTTGTAATCTTTTGCAAATTTTAAAATTTGCTACCATTGTCATTTCATAGGGGCTGGTTATTTTCTTTTTGCTGCTTAATTAATTAGTATGTTCTAATTTACTGTTATATTAAGAATTTTGTGCAATATAACGAACTAAAAAATGAAAAATAATTAATAGTTTAAAAAACTAAAAACACGCTTTTATATGCAACCGAACTAAAAATTAAAAAATAATTTTTCATTAAAAAAATATTTTCACTTCATAGTAAAAAGCGTGGGGTGCATTTTACTATTTTTTCATAACTTTTCCATCATAGATATTGGCAAATATAATAATTATAACATTTAATATATTAAGCACCCCACGCTTTTTACTATGAAGTGAAAATATTTTTTTTAATGAAAAATTATTTTTAATTTTTAGTTCGGTTGCATATAAAAGCGTGTTTTTTTAGTTTTTTAAACTATTAATTATTGTTCTATATTTCTTAAACCTATGGTCCAATTAAAGTAAGACTTTTTAAATTGATGGATTACTTTCTAAGAATTTAATCATAATCCCAATTTTTTTGTTTAAAGTTAAATTTTATATTATACCGGGTGTATTAAAAACTATATGTTTTTCTACGAAAATTCACAACATGCTGTGGGCATTACTAGCAATCGTAACATATGGCAGTTGACATCAGATTTTAGCGTCATGTTTCCTTTACGATTACGTTTTTCATTTATTGTTCTAACTTTTTTATTTAATAAGATATACCGTTTTATAACTTAACATGTTTTTATTAACTTTTCTCCAATTAAATTTTCAGATAGAAAAATTATTAAATTAACACAATTAGAGAGAATTAATAACGCATGTTATTACCCCTACTTCTTACTACAGCTTCACATCGGCGGGGCATACTGGAAATTAAATTTGCGATTTGTTGCTAATCATTCTGATTCCAAAAGTCAACAACAATTATTGTTTCTATCTAATTAAGAGAGACTGGAGGGAGCTACTGTTGTCTTAGTTTTCTACCCCGGATATCCGACAGATGCTCCATTTGGTTCAGATCTGGACTATGTGGAGGACAACTCGTGGTTTCAATTAGGGCTGGCAAAAACAGAAAAAGAACAAAACCGGTTAACCGGTTTTTAAAAAACCGGTTTCGGTTAAAACCGGTTATCCGAATATTTAAAAACCGGTTTTAAAACCGAATAAAACCAAAACCGGTTTTAAAACCGAAAAACCGAAAACGGTTTTCAAAACCGATACACCGAAATCGGTTCTAAACGGCATGTAAATAATCTTTTAAAACACAACTTTTTCCTAATTTAACCTAAGCTGTATCTCCAACAGGTACTAAGATTTCCATGCTTAGGATCCTTATCTTGGACACACTGTATATTATAAAATGTAACTTTAAACAATTATCAGGTCATAATAAAATTCTTGGAAAGTAAGTATTCAATTTAAAAAAAATCTTACTTCAATCGGACCATAGGTTCAGAAAATATGAAACAACAAAAATAAGGCAAATTTTAGGTTGTGCGTTAATATTGTGATTCAGTGTAAATCATCAAGGGCTGACAAGAATATACTCAAATTAATTGTATGTTGTACTGCACTAAAGCTCTGGGCGGTATCCTTAACGACGCACAGTGCGTTGGGAGATAAGGACAAAAGTCGTATTTCGTCTTATTCTCCTAAGATAGTTTTGTCATTGTATACAGGGTAATTCAAAAATCGATTACGAAATTTAAGGGGGTGATTTTACTTGACAAAATAAGGGTAGAGCTTCATTTAAATTTATTTCAAAATGTCATTCGTTTTCAAGTTACCGTAAAGTTTAATTTTTATTTTGGCTTTTTCGCCATATTGAATTTATTTTTTAACCAATCCAGTTGATATTTGGCATACAAATCGAGCTTTGCAGATTCTAAAATTTTAAGACAAAAGTACTTTTTTAAATACCGCCAGAGGGCACTTTATAGGCAATCAAAAACTTAAAAATAAGGTACTATTTTATTAAAGTCAATAAACCTCACCGTTTAGGTACCAATAGACATCAAGGTTTTCATCAATTTAAATCAAATTACCTACATACATATAGGGTGTCCAGTAACCCAACCGACAAGCTTTACGGGGTGATTCTACAACAGAAAATAAGAAAAAACTTCATATAAACATATGTCCTAAACGTCTTAGTTTTTGAACTACGGTGTGTTAAATATTTAAAAAAAAACTTTTTTTTATTAGAAAACGAATTACATTTTGAAAAAAATTATATAAATATCTGCCCTTATTTTGTCAAGTAGAATGACCCCTTAAGTTTCGTGATCGAATTTGATTCAACCTGTCCTAAACGTCTTAGTTTTTGAACTACGGTGTGTTAAATATTTAAAAAAACTTTTTTTTATTAGAAAACGAATTACATTTTGAAAAAAAATTATATAAATATCTGCCCTTATTTTGTCAAGTAGAATGACCTCTTAAGTTTCGTGATCGAATTTGATTCAACCTGTATAATTAAGTAGGGTACCATTCTCTGCATATGCAGAAAGCAATACTGTAATATTATTATACAGGGCAATTAAAAAATACGAGTCAATTTACAAAAATATACAGGGTTGCGCGAAAAATTTCAGAGCTTATTTATGAGTTAATTTATGAAAAAAAAGTTTAGATAAATATAGGTCTGAAAATGCATGGTTTTCAAGATACATAATAGTAAACTGTTTTTTTTTTTAAATCGGTTTTTGATTAATATCGTAAATATTCCTGATTCAAATTTAATGCAATTTGGTTATAGTATTTGTAGCATTAAGGGGCTAATTTAGCTTTGACTTTATTTAATTTCTTAAGTCCAGTGGCGTCTCGAGCGACATTTTAACGATTTATTTTCCGACAAAAAACGTACGCCACTGACTTTATTATAACTCTTGTATTTTCTTTATAGTAGGCAAATAAAGATACAAGTTTTTTGTTCCTTAATATTTTTCGTACCTTGCTTAGTTTTCTTAAGAAAAAAAATAAAATTCGTTAGGGTGCATATTTCTAAACCACTCAATAAACATATTCAAATTTTTTGTTTTAAAAATCTTTTGATATTATTTATTTACAATTACGTTACAACATTAACAAATACTAAATTAAATAACAATTACATATAAACAAACAAATTTCAGTAAATTAAGTTTTTTAAATTTTTCATTTGATTCTCGTGTTTTCGGGACCACTCGTAATTAAAAATTAAATTTTATAGAGAGTTTCAGATAGTGCCACCTAATACAGTAAAAAATATTTGCTCTCTTCCCCAAGTAACATAACCCCAAAAACAGAAATATGGTTTTCGATGTTATTTTGAAAATCCACATCAAATCTCAAACTTTGTTTGCTTTTAAGCTTGTTGCGAGACAGATTGTAAAAAAATATTATTTCATTAATAAAAATTTTATCTATAAAAATAATATACATACATATACAAAATACAAACTTTCTAGATTATCAGCCGTAAAAACAATAGACATTTTTTTCTTATACTAATTGTAATTACCTTTGAGCTTAAGAAAAAAAATAAATGGCAAGGCACTTCTCTGTATTATAAGAAGGACAACATAAAGCTGCATATTTGTATATTGGCAAAGTAAGAAAAAAAGAGAATGAGTTGTCTTGTTATTATCTGATTATCTGTAAGTAAAAATGCAGGCATTTTAAGATTTTATGAAAATATTAATGTCGACATTTTTGTCCACATATCGAGGCACTGTGGGGCTTTAACTCTTTAACTTATTACTACTAACAAATATATTTTTTAAATTAAAATATATCGCAAAAAAATGAGGCACTTTAAAAATCAGCCAATAAATTAAGTGTCTTAATATTGCCTTGTCTGTTTTATTTTAATTCAAATCTTTTATTCAAGAATTCTTTTAAAATCTACATAAAGATATAACCAAGATGTCTATATTTCATTTTTTATGCAAGGATAACCGCAAATATGGCCCTGTTCACTCCTTGTTATATGGCCCATATTATTGTTTATACATTAAAGAAATGTTTCATACCTTGTTTGCCGAAGGTATAATAGATTGCTAAGCTGGTGCTTTATTTTGAGTTTCTTATACCCCATCGTTTTCAAATAACAGTTAATCACCTTCCAGTGGCACAAAACCTATATGTCGAGGGATTTTGAGAAAACGTCGTAAGCTACTTCAAATTTTACAGGAAACGATTTTTTCTTCTCGTTGCGTTATTTTTAAAACAAAAACCAAGAACTGAAATAAAGCCCTGAACAAATGTATACAGACTCTCCACAGATGGGGTTAACAAGAGGACAAATGCAACAAAAATTTCATTTTCCAAAAAAGTCTTTCTTCATAAACATTTTTGCTTGTAAAAAAATGGGATTCAAGAAGAGAAAGTGTTGATTTTGTAAACCGTGCTCGCAAAAACTTAAAAAACATGATTTTTCTACATGAATAAACTATCTTCATTTTTCATTTTTAAGTAGAATAGCATTTTGAATAGTTATTCAAGTTACAGGGGTATCAAAAATATTCATGAAACTGATTTTGAAGGTATCGAGAATTATTTATTTTAAATTTTTATAATAAAATGACCTAAAAAACTTTTATAATTTGCTTTTCAAACATCTGCTTTCTCCAAATTCCTACAAAACACAATTTTTCAACTGTAAACGCCAGTTTTCGCCAAATTATAAATTTCAATAAAATTTTGTACATATTATTATTTTTATCGATTACAAACATTATTCTAAATACATTTTTCCAATGACATTTAGCTAAAAATAAGAATTACAGGTAGTTTACCTTGGAGAAAAATCCTGTTTTTTAAGTTTTTGCGAACCCTGTATACAAAATCAACATTTTCTCTTCGTGAATCCTATTTTTCTACAAGCGAATTTTTTTATAAAGAATGACTTTCTTTCGGATAATAAAATTTTTGGCCTCTCTGTGAACTCCATCCGTGGACAGTCTGTATACAAACAAAAATCACCAACTTTGTTTTAAAAATCACGCAATGAGAAGAAAAAATCGTTTCCTGTAAAATTTGATGTTTTGCCAAAAACCCATCGATATTTTTCTACGACTTTGATAATTGTTTCCTTTATTTGAATGCTATAAGGCACAAGGTAAAGAAAAAGCTTAAAAATCATAATAACTTGAAAAAAAAGTAAATATTTCACCGACAATGATTTAAACTAGATAATATAGCGCTCCTTTGATGCTATTTTTTGATGAACATGGTCTAGTTTAATGAACCCTACATTTTTTAAATAAAAATACCGTTTAGTTATTGATGCGGTTACATAATTAATCAGAAAAAAGACGATAATAAGTAATATATTTACCTAATATACATTCCATATTATAAAAACATTATTGACTTCTTACAATAAACATGTTTAATTTCCATTTAATTAAAATAGAATTAATTAAATGCATGTCATTTTTTTGTTTTGAGTAAAACGGGATAATTATTAACCTAAAAAGCTCTGTGTTTATGGTAATTATGATTCCTAAATGCTATATAAATATAATACACTAGTCGACCCGAGCCCACTCGTTGAATGTAAATTATATTTTTCTCTGAACCTCAATCCTAATACAATATAGCATATAGCTCTTCGGAATATTGTAGCTTTCTGATTTTGAAAGATTTTTTATGATAGGTTCAGTGTTTCCGAAGATTAATCCCTACAAAAAACAAAGTTACAAACTTTCCTCTTTATAATATTAGTATAGATTTTAAAGAAATTGTTATGTTAACTTTGCTTATTTATTTATTTATTCACGTATTTTAATTTCGTTTGACTAGTTACAAAACGACTGTTGATTTTTATTATATATATATATATATATATATATATATATATATATATATATATATATATATATATATATATATATATATATATATATATATATATGTATATATATATATATATATATGTTAAATTTAAATTTAATGTTGTAGGACTTTGCTGTCTCTTTTAATATATCTGCCTCAATGATTGGCCCTATTTTGTTCATCATTTGGACGACTTTTAAGAAGAAGAAAACTAAATATAAAATAAATAATTTATTTATTCATTTAAAATTTTCTGACTGGCTTTAGTTTAGTTTATACAAAAACAAATCATTTTATGGAAATACTTTATAATAAAGCTTTGATAACCATGCGTGAAAGAAACGTAAATAAAAATAGCGAAAATAGCGGTTAACTTTTACTAGTTACTTAGATAGTTACCTAAAATTGTAAGTGAAAATAGTAAAAAATACCATGGACCCAACCAGACGACTACTGCTAGCTTCTAAAATCCCAAGTGAATTGTTTAAATCTCTTATTGTATTATGTTTTAGTTAAATTTGATTTTTTTTAAATATAAGAATAATTAGTTTTTTTCTTTAACACCCTGTGTTGGAAATTAATGTGATATACGAAAATTTTCGTCTTAAAATTCATATAAGAAAAAAAATCTCTATGTAAATTAAATAAAATCTTTACCTGTGGTAACAAGCCTCTATATCGATTTTAATAAAACAGAATCTCTTTACGGTCTAATTACAGTCTCCCCCATAATAACCCTCATAAATACCACCATAATGCCTTTATTATCTCATTAGGAGTTTTGTGTTACTTCTTTCGTATTGGTAATATATTTCTAAATAATTTTACAACTAGACCAGTAATTTCTTTGAACATACCTGAAGCAAAAGTACCGGTTTTATAGATTATAGCGTAATTAAGTTTAGTTGAGCTTCGGGTTCCTGCGGTGCAACATGCCAATACGTTTATATCGGCCAGATTAGTAGTTTGAATCAACCTGTAGTGTTTATTGAAGTTTTATCATAATATTTTTAGCATATTATAGAAATATTGAGTTCGGAGACATTGAAAACGCGGGATTCATTTTTGCGTTTATTTCGTTTTTTATTTGATCTAAAAATGTTTAAAAACTTAACAAAAACTAAAGAAAATTTTTCGTCGTACTGCAGATCAAACGAAGAGTGGATCTAGCAAGTCGATAGCACAATTTTTGGAAAGCAGCTTTGAGAACGACCTCACCTACTCCAATTCGGATAACTGTGCGAATATAGATAATGTGTTTGGAAAAGTTGTGAGGAATCTGGAAATCTGGTTGATAATAGGATGTTGGATCCTGATGCTATGATTGAATCACTTGACAGGTAAGTGGTGTGAGTTTAAATGAAAACTTTGGAGCAAAAACCGGACAAGTCCAGATTTCAAAATTGTTGAAATTTGAAGAAAACTGTAAAGAATATAAAGTATAATTATTATACAGGGTGTCCGGGAAAATGTGGGAAATCTCTCGCACACGTATGGAACAGATGAAAATAACACAAGTTCCTATAAAATTCTTCCATGCAGCCTGCGGAGATATGATTCCCTAAAGGGGCAGCTAGAATGATTCGTAATGTTAAAGCTCTGTATAATTTGATAATATTTAGCATGATGCATACTAGTAAAACCTCTGAATAGTGCCCTTGAAACTTATGTGCTGTCTTTAGCCTGCCAGGACGGACTAGCACATTATTGATAATATTTTTACGCCCTGTATGGTGAAGACACAAAAATATGTTTTGGGTAGTTTAGTCCTTTGCTAAAAAGGTACTTTGTTTGACATCGATAAATGAGCCGTTTTGAGCATAAAATTATTTTAACAATAAGAGTTTATTTTTACGAGAGGACTTCAATACTGAATCAAAATTACAAATTACATCGAAAATAAAATATTGTATTATTAAACAAAAATAAACTCTTATTGTTAAAATAATTTCTTACTCGAAAACGGCTCATTTTATCGATGTCAAACAAGAGTACCTTTTTTTTAGCAAAAGGTTTAAACTACCCAAAAACATATTTTTGTGTCTTCATCATACAGGGCGTAAAAAATATTATCAATAATGTGCGAAAACTAGTCTGTCCCTGGCAAACTAAAGAAGCGACAAAAGTTTCAAGGGCACTATTTTAAGAGGTCTTTACTAGTATGCATCGTACTAAAAATATTATCAAATTATACAGAGCGCTTTAAAAGTTATTCACGAAAAATCGATTTCTAGCTGCCCCTTTAGGGGATCATATCTCCGCAGGGGGGCTTAAACGGAAAATTTTATAGGAACTTGTCGTGTTATTTTCATCTGTTCCATACGTGTGCGAGAGATTTCCACATTTTCCCGGACACCCTGTATATATTTTTCTTTTATTTGCAGTTTTTATAGACGCTACTATTTGGTTTATAAGGCGTCTTTTTAAAACAAAGGAGGAGAAAATTTATAAAAATTTAAGCTTGTCCGAGTTTTTGCCTTAAATTAGCCATAAAACAGTTATAAAAATATATTTTTATTGAAAATAAACACCCATTTAAAAAAATCGCATTAAAAAAAACCTGGGTCATAGGTGGGTTCTCTGAATTTCCGATATTTTTAAGATTCCAGTATCTTCGCCAGAAATGTTATCAACATTTAAAACATATTTATCTACTAAAACTATAGCATCTTTTACTTTTTTTCTGTTTAATTTTAATGGGAAAAACTGCTGCATATTTGTATCTGCTAATGAGAAAACACTCTTAGATTTCAACAGAATTTAATTTAAAGTAGCAAAGTTGGAGGTTTTGTTTATAATAAAAAATGAATCTTTAAATAGAGGCTTAAAATGTTTGTTTTTATTTTTTGTCTATTTGTCCTCTTTTAACACATGGTATCTTGGGACACACTATACAATCTAAAACTTAATTATAAATTAAATAAAAATATATCTATAATCTTTAGACTCTTTTACCCTCATCTAAAAGGTGTTTTAAAATTACAATATTGTTTTTATGTAAAAAATGATTACCTAAATCTAAACATTGTTTTTAGTTGTCTACATACATAGTATATAGTATATACATAACCTCCAAATATTATTAACCTTACTGAAATTAAAAATTAAACTATTAACCTCTGGTAAGGTATGGTTAGAGAGCTTTATTGTCCTAATAATTTCAATAGCCATTAGCCATGTAGACACCTACCTGACATAATTATGTTGGAAATATAAGTTTTATTATGGGAAACTTGGCTCGACGTACAAACAGCGACATTA